>OY740797.1:514397-645828 GCA_963514005.1 Raja brachyura | reverse complement strand
GGGGGGGGAGAAGACGGGGGGGGAGAAGACGGGGGGGGAGAAGACGGGGGGGAGAAGACGGGGGGGAGAAGACGGGGGGGGAGAAGACGGGGGGGAGAAGACGGGGGGGAGAAGACGGGGGGGAGAAGACGGGGGGGAGAAGACGGGGGGAGAAGACGGGGGGGAGAAGACGGGGGGGAGAAGACGGGGGGAGAAGACGGGGGGGAGAAGACGGGGGGAGAAGACGGGGGGGAGAAGACGGGGGGGAGAAGACGGGGGGGAGAAGACGGGGGGGAGAAGACGGGGGGAGAAGACGGGGGGGAGAAGACGGGGGGGAGAAGACGGGGGGGAGAAGACGGGGGGGAGAAGACGGGGGGGAGAAGACGGGGGGAGAAGACGGGGGGGAGAAGACGGGGGGGAGAAGACGGGGGGAGAAGACGGGGGAGAAGACGGGGGGAGAAGACGGGGGGGAGAAGACGGGGGGGAGAAGACGGGGGGGAGAAGACGGGGGGGAGAAGACGGGGGGGAGAAGACGGGGGGGAGAAGACGGGGGGGAGAAGACGGGGGGGAGAAGACGGGGGGGAGAAGACGGGGGGGGAGAAGACGGGGGGGGAGAAGACGGGGGGGGAGAAGACGGGGGGGGGAGAAGACGGGGGGGGGAGAAGACGGGGGGGAGAAGACGGGGGGGGAGAAGACGGGGGGGGAGAAGACGGGGGGGGAGAAGACGGGGGGGGAGAAGACGGGGGGGGAGAAGACGGGGGGGAGAAGACGGGGGGGAGAAGACGGGGGGGGAGAAGACGGGGGGGGGAGAAGACGGGGGGGGGAGAAGACGGGGGGGGGAGAAGACGGGGGGGGGAGAAGACGGGGGGGGGAGAAGACGGGGGGGGGAGAAGACGGGGGGGGGAGAGACGGGGGGGGAGAAGACGGGGGGGGAGAAGACGGGGGGGGAGAAGACGGGGGGGGAGAAGACGGGGGGGGAGAAGACGGGGGGGGAGAAGACGGGGGGGAGAAGACGGGGGGGAGAAGACGGGGGGGAGAAGACGGGGGGGAGAAGACGGGGGGGAGAAGACGGGGGGGAGAAGACGGGGGGGGAGAAGACGGGGGGGAGAAGACGGGGGGGAGAAGACGGGGGGGGAGAAGAAGGGGGGGAATAGACGAGGGGGGGAGAAGACGGGGGGGAGAAGACGGGGGGGGAGAAGACGGGGGGGGAGAAGACGGGGGGGAGAAGACGGGGGGGGAGAAGACGGGGGGGAGAAGACGGGGGGGGAGAAGACGGGGGGGGAGAAGACGGGGGGGGAGAAGACGGGGGGGGAGAAGACGGGGGGGGAGAAGACGGGGGGGGAGAAGACGGGGGGGGAGAAGACGGGGGGGGGAGAAGACGGGGGGGGAGAAGACGGGGGGGAGAAGACGGGGGGGGAGAAGACGGGGGGGGAGAAGACGGGGGGGGGGAGAAGACGGGGGGGGAGAAGACGGGGGGGAGAAGACGGGGGGGAGAAGACGGGGGGGAGAAGACGGGGGGGAGAAGACGGGGGGGGAGAAGACGGGGGGGAGAAGACGGGGGGGGAGAAGACGGGGGGGAGAAGACGGGGGGGGAGAAGACGGGGGGGGAGAAGACGGGGGGGGAGAAGACGGGGGGGGAGAAGACGGGGGGGGAGAAGACGGGGGGGGAGAAGACGGGGGGGGAGAAGACGGGGGGGGAGAAGACGGGGGGGGAGAAGACGGGGGGGGAGAAGACGGGGGGGGAGAAGACGGGGGGGGAGAAGACGGGGGGGGAGAAGACGGGGGGGGAGAAGACGGGGGGGGAGAAGACGGGGGGGGAGAAGACGGGGGGGAGAAGACGGGGGGGGAGAAGACGGGGGGGGAGAAGACGGGGGGGAGAAGACGGGGGGGGAGAAGACGGGGGGGAGAAGACGGGGGGGGAGAAGACGGGGGGGGAGAAGACGGGGGGGGAGAAGACGGGGGGGAGAAGACGGGGGGGGAGAAGACGGGGGGGGAGAAGACGGGGGGGGAGAAGACGGGGGGGGAGAAGACGGGGGGGGAGAAGACGGGGGGGGAGAAGACGGGGGGGGAGAAGACGGGGGGAGAAGACGGGGGGGGAGAAGACGGGGGGGGAGAAGACGGGGGGGAGAAGACGGGGGGGAGAAGACGGGGGGAGAAGACGGGGGGGGAGAAGACGGGGGGAGAAGACGGGGGGGGAGAAGACGGGGGGGGAGAAGACGGGGGGGGAGAAGACGGGGGGGGAGAAGACGGGGGGGGAGAAGACGGGGGGGGAGAAGACGGGGGGGGAGAAGACGGGGGGAGAAGACGGGGGGGAGAAGACGGGGGGGGAGAAGACGGGGGGGAGAAGACGGGGGGAGAAGACGGGGGGGGAGAAGACGGGGGGGGAGAAGACGGGGGGGGGAGAAGACGGGGGGGGAGAAGACGGGGGGGGAGAAGACGGGGGGGGAGAAGACGGGGGGGGAGAAGACGGGGGGGAGAAGACGGGGGGGGAGAAGACGGGGGGGAGAAGACGGGGGGGAGAAGACGGGGGGGGGAGAAGACGGGGGGGGGAGAAGACGGGGGGGGAGAAGACGGGGGGGGAGAAGACGGGGGGGAGAAGACGGGGGGGGGAGAAGACGGGGGGGGAGAAGACGGGGGGGAGAAGACGGGGGGGGAGAAGACGGGGGGGGAGAAGACGGGGGGGGAGAAGACGGGGGGGGGAGAAGACGGGGGGGAGAAGACGGGGGGGAGAAGACGGGGGGGAGAAGACGGGGGGAGAAGACGGGGGGAGAAGACGGGGGGGAGAAGACGGGGGGGGAGAAGACGGGGGGGAGAAGACGGGGGGGAGAAGACGGGGGGGGGAGAAGACGGGGGGGGAGAAGACGGGGGGGAGAAGACGGGGGGGGAGAAGACGGGGGGGGGAGAAGACGGGGGGGGAGAAGACGGGGGGGGAGAAGACGGGGGGGGAGAAGACGGGGGGGGAGAAGACGGGGGGGGAGAAGACGGGGGGGAGAAGACGGGGGGGGAGAAGACGGGGGGGGAGAAGACGGGGGGGGAGAAGACGGGGGGGAGAAGACGGGGGGGAGAAGACGGGGGGGAGAAGACGGGGGGGGAGAAGACGGGGGGGAGAAGACGGGGGGGGGAGAAGACGGGGGGGGAGAAGACGGGGGGGGAGAAGACGGGGGGGGGAGAAGACGGGGGGGGAGAAGACGGGGGGGGGAGAAGACGGGGGGGGGAGAAGACGGGGGGGGAGAAGACGGGGGGGGAGAAGACGGGGGGGGAGAAGACGGGGGGGGAGAAGACGGGGGGGGAGAAGACGGGGGGGGAGAAGACGGGGGGGGAGAAGACGGGGGGGGAGAAGACGGGGGGGGAGAAGACGGGGGGGGAGAAGACGGGGGGGGAGAAGACGGGGGGGGAGAAGACGGGGGGCAGAAGACGGGGGGGCAGAAGACGGGGGGGCAGAAGACGGGGGGGGAGAAGACGGGGGGGAGAAGACGGGGGGGGAGAAGACGGGGGGGGAGAAGACGGGGGGGGGAGAAGACGGGGGGGGAGAAGACGGGGGGAGAAGACGGGGGGGAGAAGACGGGGGGGGAGAAGACGGGGGGGGAGAAGACGGGGGGGAGAAGACGGGGGGGGAGAAGACGGGGGGGGAGAAGACGGGGGGGGAGAAGACGGGGGGGAGAAGACGGGGGGGGAGAAGACGGGGGGGGAGAAGACGGGGGGGAGAAGACGGGGGGGGAGAAGACGGGGGGGGGAGAAGACGGGGGGGAGAAGACGGGGGGGAGAAGACGGGGGGGGGAGAAGACGGGGGGGGAGAAGACGGGGGGGGGAGAAGACGGGGGGGGAGAAGACGGGGGGGGAGAAGACGTGGGGGGGGAGAAGACGTGGGGGGGGAGAAGACGTGGGGGGGGAGAAGACGTGGGGGGGGAGAAGACGTGGGGGGGGAGAAGACGTGGGGGGGGAGAAGACGGGGGGGGAGAAGACGGGGGGGGAGAAGACGGGGGGGAGAAGACGGGGGGGAGAAGACGGGGGGGAGAGATGGGGGGGAGAGATGGGGGGGGAGAGATGGGGGGGAGAGATGGGGGGGAGAGATGGGGGGGAGAGATGGGGGGGAGAGATGGGGGGGAGAGATGGGGGGGAGAGATGGGGGGGAGAGATGGGGGGGAGAGATGGGGGGGAGAGATGGGGGGGAGAGATGGGGGGGGAGAGATGGGGGGAGAGATGGGGGGGAGAGATGGGGGGGGAGAGAAGGGGTGGAGACAGTTTTAAGAAGTTTAATAAAGTTAGCGGGCATTTCACCTTTCGGCGGATCTTCTAGGTCCTGAAAACCAAAGATCCTATAGGGTTCTATAAGATCCTATAGGATCTTTGCTGAAAACTCCAATGAGCCAATCAAAATGGCCAGTCAGCGAAGGAGATGGCCTTCGACTGCCTGTAAGTAAATAGCGACCCCACTCCACTGGCTTCAAACTATTTTTAAGTCGAGGCCGGTTTTGACTTTGTTGAAATAATCGCAGGAACATAGAAGAAGCCTCGACTACGCGGAAACCACTTTCGACCATAAGGGAGAGTGACCAAAACCTCCGGGAACCTCACGGAAACCTTGGGTGGGGCGCTAGGTCACCAGAGGTTTATCTGGTGACCTCGGGCGAATATCCGTTACTGCATCTCAATTAGAGTCTTAATACTGCATGAAAACCATCATTTAACCTAATTTGCCAGTTTCCTTTGGTTAGCTTTGTTTTAATGCACTGTGGAAGATAATAAAGGATCAATATAATATCACAAGTAATTAAGCATCCTATGAATGCAAATATTCTTACAAAGCCCTTGAAATTATCATACACGCTAGATTTATCATTGCCACAATCATTGTGGGTTAATATTAATTTTTTAGTTATGTATCGTCATGTGTCAAAACAACAATTACCACAGCTGGGATTCACCTCACTGTTGCCAGAAACTGCCATGAAGTTTATACCAATGTCCATTTTGAACACCACAATAAAAATTGATATTGGTCAAAAAGATATTTTAAACAGTTCCAGTGGGTTAGACTTGGAACGATAAGCTAAAAAAAATGACCAGCACAGAAACCTCGTTCCAAAATCATCTACCTCTTATCCCTCAAAATCCTCCTCAGTAACTTTCCTACAATCTGCTGTGTTCCGTTGCGATTTATCTCTAAATGTTGCAAATTATTCTTGCAAAGTCAATTTCTTGGTAAAGTAGGAAATTGTTATATTCCGGACGGCAGAATGAATAACAACTTACACACAGGTTGCCTGGATCACGAGAGAGAGAGCTTTATTACCCAACATTCCCTGCTTATATTAATCACCAACTCATTAACATATACAGAAATGGCATTGCACTATTAGTGATGTTCATCTCATTGGTTGTCTGAACACCAATCTGAATAATTTCAGTCCGACATGACATCCGATACATTTCCACCAGGAAATGACTGCTGGGGCAATCTACTCAAGGTTTACATTCATTTTGGGGAGATTTGCACTTTGGAAATTAAAATGATTAGCAACCATTTTTAAGTTCATATGTCTAAATACTATACTTAGCCCAGTGTACTAAAACGTAACAAGGACTGCTATTCTTTCAATTAGACACATAATTGCTAAATCGTTATTTGATGACCAACTTACCCTGACACAAGTTTTTCACAGCTGTCACAAAAGCAGAGCGGATGGCACATCTTTTGAACACAGTCCTCGTTAGTTTCTCCTTCACTCAACAATGCTTCCACCTCTGCCTGGTTACCAGCTGCAATGTGCTGCAGGAAATAAGTACAAACTCAGGTGGACATTTCCTCATGGTGTTTGTATATTCTTTTCTCATTAACATTTCATATGTCCAAGTTTTGTACTGCAAACATTTCACCAAAATGAATGTTAAAAATGTTCATTTGTTATTTGGCAAAGTTCAGAACATTCGCGTCATGTTCGTGAAGGTTAATTAATGCCCCATATGCTGATTCAACAGCGCATATATATAGTTTTGAAAGTACATTTCAAACCTTTTTCATTAATAATCAGAATCGATTATTATAATAAACTAGACCAACTGGGTCCCTGTCACACGGGAGGCCTGGTCCCAAAATGCAACCCCCTCCCCTACGCAATATTCCATCACTCACCCGTTTCCCCATATTCCAATGCTCATCCATAGCCCCCAATGGTGCAGGGGTGTATCCCCCAGCAATGGCTCCCCCTCCTCTTGCTTCGAGGACTTTAAAAAATAGTAATGCAATTGCCTTCTCCCCCTCCCCCTCCCGTTGAGCTGGAAGGGCTGAGTGTTCCACGATTGCAACTTTGCTCCAAGCTGGGCCAGCAGGAATTTAGCTGTTAAACTTGTTTTTTTTTTTTTTAAACTTAAAAATTATGAATAACTTGTGAAACATCACATCAATGTAGACAGCAGTATCAGGGTCGGTCCGAGACAGCATGGATTTACGAAGGGGAAATCATGCTTGACTAATCTTCCGGAATTTTTTGAGGATGTAACTAAGAAAATGGACATGGGAGAGCCAGTGGATGTAGTGTACCTGGACTTTCAGAAAGCATTTGATAAGGTCCCACATAGGAGATTAGTAGGCAAAATTAGGGCACATGGTATTGGGGGTAGAGTGATGACGTGGATAGAAAAATTGGTTGGCAGACAGGAAACAAAGAATAGGGATTAACGGGTCCCTTTCAGAATGGCAGTGACTAGTGGGGTACCGCAAGGCTCGGTGCTGAGACTCCAGCTATTTACAATATATATTAATGATTTAGATGAAGGGATTACAAGTAACATTAGCATATTTGCAGATGACACAAAGCTGGGTGGCAGTGTGAACTGTGAGGAGGATGCAATGAGAATGCAGGGTGACTTGGACAGGTTGGGTGAGTGGGCAGATGCAAGGCAGATGCAGTTTAATGTGGAGGTTAGCCACTTTGGTAACAAAAACAGGAAGGAAGATTATTATCTAAATGGCGTCAAGTTGGGAAAAGGGGATGTACCACGGGATCTGGGGGGTCCTTGTTCATCAGTCTATGAAAGTAAGTACGCAGGTACAGCAGGCAATAATGAAAGTGAATGAGGGAGTGCAGCGTAGGTTCACAAGGTTAATTACGGGGATGGCAGGACTGCCATATGTTGAGGGGAAGGAGCGGCTGGGCTTGTATATTCTTTGGAGTATAGAAGGATGAGAGAGGATCTTATTGAAACATAATATTATTAATGGTTCGGACACGCTAGAGGTAGGAAACATGTTCCTGAAGTTGGGGGAGTCCAGAACCAGGGACCACAGTTTAAGAATAAGGGTTAGCCATTTAGAACGGAGATGAGGAAACACTTTTTCACACAGAGAGTTGAGAATCTGTGGAATTCACTGCCTCAGAAGGCGGTGGGGGCCGGTTCTCTGGATACTTTCAAGAGAGAGCTAGATAGGGCTCTTAAAGATAGTGGAGTTAGGGGATATGGGGAGAAGGCAGCAACGGGGTACTGATTGTGGATGATCAGCCATGATCACATTGAATGGCAGTGCTGGCTCGAAGGGCCGAATGGCCTACTACTGCACCTATTGTCTATAGAAACTTTATAGGATCGACCGCGGGACAAAGGTGAGTAAGGTGGTGCAAAAATGTTTGTGCTACTGTGTACCATCTTGGCATAGGTCCCAGATCACTTTTGCATAGATAGATAGATAGATAGATAGATAGATAGATAGATAGATAGAAGCAAAACAAGACTTTGAGTAATATATAGAAGATGGATATAGATGGAAGTCATATTCACCTCAAATAAAATATCTATTGGAGCTGATGGTGGCTGGTACAGCAAGTTCATTCTTTCTCTGAAAAATGCTTTATCATTTAGTTCACCTGATCCCTGGAAATGACAAACATTTTGGAAAAGTTGATTTCATAACAATGCAGCATTATTATTACCAATATAATCTGATCATTTCTACTGTATAATAGTGCCCTCTGTAATGTTTAGGACAAAGACCCATCATTCATTTATTTGCCTCTGTACTCCACAATTTCAGATTTATGATAGAAAAAAAAATCACATGTGATTAAAGTGCACATTGTCAGATTTTAATAAGGCCATTTTTATACATTTTGGTTTCACCATGTAGAAATTACACCTGTGTTTATACAATGTCCCCCCATTTCAGGGCACCATAATGTTTGGGACACATGGCTTCACAGGTGTCTGTAACTGCTCATGTGTGCTTAATCACCTCCTTAATGCAGGTTTAAAAGAGCTCTCAGCACCTAGTCTTTCCTCTAGTTTTTCCATCACATCTGGAAACTTTTATTGCTGTTTATTAACACGTGGCCCAAAGTTGTGCCAAAGAAAGTCAAAGAAGCCATTATGAGACTGAGAAACAAGAATAAAACTGTTAGAGACATCAGCCAAACCTTAGGCTTAACAAAATCAACTGTTTGGAACATCTTTAAGAAGAAAGAGAGCGCTGGTGAGCTTACTAATTGCAAAGGGACTGGCAGGCCAAGGCAGACCTCCACATCTGATGACAGAAGAATTATCTCTATAATGAAGAAAAATCCCCAAACACCTGTCCGACAGATCAGAAACACTCTTCAGGAGTCAGGTGTGGATTTGTCAATGACCACTGTCCACAGAAGACTTCATGAACAGAAATACAGAGGCTACACTGCAAGATGCAAACCACTGGTTAGCCGCAAAAATAGGATGGCCAGGTTACAATTTGCAAAGAAGTACTTAAAAGAGCAACCACAGTTCTGGAAAAAGGATTTGTGGACAGATGAGATGAAGATTAACTTATATCAGAGTGATGGCAAAAGCAAAGTATGGAGGAGAGAAGGAGCTGCCCAAGATCCAAAGCATACCACCTCATCTGTGAAACACAGTGGTGGGGGTGTGATGGCCTGGGCATGTTTGGCTGCTGAAGGTACTGGCTCACTTATCTTCATTGATGATACAACTGCTGATGGTAGTAGCATAATGAATTCTGAAGTGTATAGACGCATCCTATCTGCTCAAGTTCAAACAAATGTCTCAAAACGCATTGGCCGGCGGTTCATTCTACAGCAAGACAATGATCCCAAACATACTGTTAAAGCAGCAAAGTTACATTTCAAAGCTAAAAAATGGTCAATTCTTGAGTAGCCGTCAATCACCCGATCTGAACCCAATTGAGCATGCGTTTTATATGCTGAAGAGAAAACTGAAAGAGACTAGCCCCCAAAACAAGCGCAAGCTAAAGATGGCTGCAATACAGGCCTGGCAGAGCATCACCAGAGAAGACACCCAGCAACTGGTGATGTCCATGAATCGCAGACTTCAAGCTGTCGTTGCATGCAAAGGATATGCAACAAAATACTAAACATGACTAGAAATAGGAAAACTTATATTGTCATTCAGACCTTTTGGTCTGAACGAAATTTCATTGCCTGCAGTCATACATATAGTAAAGAACAAAACACACAATAAACACATATTTAACATCCACCGCAGTGAGTTCACCAGACACCTCCTTCTTGTTCTTCCTCTTCCTCTGCACTGAGGCGATCCAGGCCTCCGATGTTGTGACCGCACCGGGTGATGTAAATAAGTCCCACGGCTGAACCGCGCTCCGCGAGCGGGCCGGTTCAACTCCGCGGCCCGGGGCGGTCGAAGCTGCCGCCCTCCAGTCCAGCGGACGCTGCTGTTGCCGCGGGAGCTCCGGAAAAACAGGTCACCAACCTGTGACCTGCGAGCTCCCGACGATGTTGTCCACTGGGCCCGCGGCCGAACCTCCGAAGTCGCTGCCGCCGCCACCGGAAAGCCGCCACAGCTCCGAGTCGGGCCGCCGGAACGCCGGAACCCGCCACAGCCCCGAAGTCGGCCAGCCCCGCGCTAGTAAGTCCTGGCTGGCTCTGCCTCCGGAGCCTCGAGGTTGGTCGCAGTTGGAGGCTGTCAGCTCCGCCATTAGGCCTCAGCGGAGACGGAGACGGGGGATACGACAAGAAAAGTCACGTCCCCCTCCAAAGGAAGTGACTAAAACGTTTCTCCCACCCCTCCCACACACATACACTACATGATAACTCAAATTAACATGCTAAAACAAGACAAGAAAACAACAACAAAAGAAAAACAGACGGACTGCAGGCGAGCCGCTGCTACTACGAGCGCCGCCACTTGAACTACTTTCATTTATATGACATTGCTGTGTCCCAAACATTATGGTGCCCTGAAATGGGGGGCTATGTATAAACACTGCTGTAATTTCTACATGGTGAAACCAAAAGGTATTAAAATGGCCTTTATTAAAATCTGACAATGTGCACTTTAACCACATAGAAACATAGACATAGAAACATAGAAAATAGGTGCAGGAGTAGGCCATTCGGCCCTTCGAGCCACATGTGATTTTTCTATTACAAATCTCAAATTATGGAGTACAGAGGCAAATAAAGAAATGATGGGTCATTGTCCCAAACATTATGGAGGGCACTGTACATCTGAAATAGAAAGTGTATTCAATTAAAAAAACACAAATCACAGGAATACTGGTGCGCAGCAACAACTCATCAATACTAAAGTGCCAGAATGATAAAGAAAAGTAAACATAATTTTAAAAATACTGTTTCTGCCAGCTACAAACAATCATCATGTAGGACTTTTCCAAATGTGATATTGCAGCATGTCTGTACATACGCCCTTCATATCTCAAGAACCTTTACAAAAATAAATCCTGCATTATACATCATTTATTGAAAGATCTGTAGGTTAAATATCAATAGAATGATGGGGGGGGGGGGGGGGGGGAATGTTGGGTTTTTTTCAACAAGTGCTTGAGTGGTTTCCATGGCTTCATGGCCATCTCTTGTCATAAACGAAAATTAAAATAAGCAAACTTATTTGTAAATTTCTCCAGGTTGGCAAACCTATTGAAATGAAATGCCCCATCATTCTCATGCCTGCCCACCTTTGGGTAGAGCCGAGGGCCAGGTGCAACCTGACCTACTCTTCAGCATGTCACTGCTATACCATTGGACTCAGTCTGACAGTGAAGCAGTCAGGCCCTCTGCCCTTTGCCCTGTCCACCTCCACAAGACCTGATGCCGAGGTCCCCACTTCTGTAAGTGAACCATTAGTTTTGGAATCCCCAGCTTTTAGTCAACTTGATTTGCCTGAAGGATGCTGGGAGGAAATGAGAGATGAAATGGTGCTAAAAATACTTCCCTAGAGTATTCAAAAAATGAAATCAACAAGGTCCCTTTTGAACAGATTATCACAGTATGACTTCCAAAAATAGTTACACAGTTTATTCACTGAAAGAGAGAGAGGACTAAAGGGTTATTGAATCAACCGTTAAAAACAAAACTGTTGTTTTAATCTTTGGATCATTTAATTTAACCCAGTAAACTTTGAATATCAAAATCAACAGCTATCTTTATTTGTCCTTTGATCTAACGTGTAAAATAAGTTGGACAAAAAATGTATTCTTCTTAGCACATTCCAGCTGGGGTTTTAGAATTCCCACTACTTCCTAACTAATTGCTCCACTTCCCTCTGATCAAGTATTTTATTCTCATCTTTGTTTTAATGTGGCAAGTACTGCAGTTTGTTTATCTGCCCATGAATCCTTTCAGCACACCTCCAGCAAACTGCTCTCTCTACCAGCAGCCACCACTTCTGATCGCTCCTTTCCTGCTGTTACTAATCTCCCACTCGCTCAGACGAGTGCTCCCATCCCATATGGCCAGATTGGGATGAACCTAGTCCATAACCCACTCTCCCTCTGTTTCTTCCCATCTAATTTTGTCACCATTTACTACCTCCACCACATGCCAAACCCCACAGTTACAACATAACATGTCCACGGCTTAATCATGAGCAGTCACTCACATCATTCGTGGAAGTCCCGCCAATTCTCAGACATCTAACAAACATCTCATCTACACAACTTTAAGCAAATTCCACTCAAAACTCTGAACTGTCGAATGGTGGTGACGTTTATTAGAATAAGTGATGAACACGGATTCAACCTTCCGATCCTCCCACTCAATCAGTGCCACTTGCCGCCACCATCTCATACCACCATCCCAGTCTGCTCTGCAGCTATCATCTATTTACCTTCATTCTTAATTACTACACTTAGCCACAAATAATTTCTCAGTATTCAGGGATTTGTTAATTTAATAATTTAAGACTACAAGTTACTGCTTCGTTTCAAAACTGCATGACATCCTAGATTTAAATTGCGATTACCAATTGTTCAAATGGACTTGATTTGAGGTTCTCAATCACTCTCTTACTTTGCTCCAATTTCATGTTAATATTCACACACAAAACTGAAAGCCACAAAGTTGAATAAGTCTCTCAATAATGTAAGTGTTCTTACAGGCTGACCAAGAGTCAGGTTGCCCTGATGAATATACTCCACTGCAGCTTCAAACGAAGTTAAACAGTATCCCAGCTCGTCCTTAACTGGACTGCAAAATCGGAAATTCTTGACGTAACTGAGGTTAGCCATCCTGCAACAAGAAAAAATTGATAAACATTTCTGAAATACATTTTTCTACCACTTCCTCATTAACAATAGACAATGGACAATAGGTGCAGGAGTAGGCCATTTGGCCCTTCGAGCCAGCACCGCCATTCAATGTGATCATGGCTGATCATCCCCAATCACTGCCCCGTTCCTGCCTTCTCCCCATATTCCCTGACTCCGCTATGTTTAAGAGCCCTATCTGGCTCTCTCTTGAAAGCATCCAGAGAACCTGCCTCCACCACCCTCTGAGGCAGAGAATTCCACAGACTCGGCACTCTCTGTGAGAAAAAGTGTTTCCTTGGCTCCATTCCAAATGGCTTACCCCTTATTCTTGAACTGTGGCCCCTGGTTCTGGACTCCCCCAACATAACCATATAACAATTACAGCACGGAAACAGGCCTTCTCGGCCCTTCCAGTCTGCACCAACCATTTATTTTCCCCTAGTCCCATCTACCTGCACTCAGACCATACCCCTCAATTCCCTTCCCATCCATATACCTATCCACTTTACTTTTAAATGTTACAATCAATCCTGCCTCCACCACTTCTGCTGGAAGATCATTCCACACAGCCACCACTCTCTGAGTAAAGAAGTTCCCCCTCATGTTACCCCTAAACTTCTGTCCCTTAATTCTCATGTCATGCCCGGGAACATGTCACATCGGGAACATATTTCCTGTTTGTAGCGTTTTCAAACCCTTAACAATCTTATATGTTTCAATGTGATCCCCTCTCATCCTTCTAAACTCCAGAGCGTACAAGGCCAGCTGCTCCATTCTCTCAGCATATGACAGTCCTGCCATCCCAGGAATTAACCTTGTAAACCTACGCTGCACTCTCTCAATAGCAAGAATGTCCTTCCTCAAATTAGGGGACCAAAATTGCACACAACACTCCAGGTGTGGTCTCACTAGGGCTCTGTACAACTGCAGAAGGGCCTCTTTGCTCCTATATTCAACTCCTCTTGTTATGAAGGCCAACATGCCATTCACTTTCTTCACTGCGTGCAGTACCTGCATGCTTACTTTCAAAAACTGATGAACAAGGACCATATGATTCAATTGAAACATCTATTTTCTCCACATATTTAAGTATTTTCGGTTGCATTTACAAATGCGTGCACAGGTTTTGATTTCATTGACAAAATATATTAAATTCCAACATAGTTTGGTGGCTCTAGTATATTGGTTTATTGAAGAAGTACTTTGGATCCATCTTCACTAAGGAAGACACAACCAATCTCCCTGATGTACGAGTGGCCAAAGGACCTAGGGTGACGGAGGAATTTAAGGAAATCTACATTATGCGTAGACTGATGGAACTAAAGGCTGATAAATCCCCAGGGCCTGATGGTCTGCATCCCTGGGTACTTAAGGAAGTGGCTACAGAACACATGGACACATTGGAGATTATTTTCCAATGTTTCATAGATTCAGGATCAGTTCCTGTGGATTGGAGGGTAGCTAATGTTATCCCACTTTTTAACAAAGGCGTGAGAGCGAAAACAGGGAATTATAGACCAGTTAGCCTGACATCGGTGATGGGGAAGATGCTGGAGTCAATTATAAAAGATGAAATAGTCGCACATGTGGATAGCAGTAACAGGATCGGTCCGGGTCAGCATGGATTTACGAAGGGGAAATCATGCTCGACTAATCTTCTGGAATTTTTTGAGGAACATTTCTAGGAAAATGGACAAGAGAGAGCCAGTGGATGGAGTGTACCTTGACTTTCAGAAAGCATTTGATAAGGTCCCACATAGTAGATTAGTGAGCAAAATTAGACCACATGGTATTGGGGGCAGAGTGCTGACATGGATAGAAAATTGGTTGGCAGAATGGAAAGAAAGAGATTAACGGGTCCCTTTCAGAATGGCAGGCAGTAACTAGTGGGGTACTGCAAGGCTCGGTGCTGGGACCGCAGCTATTTACAATGTACATCAATGATTTATATGATGGGATTCAAAGTAACATCAGCAAATTTGCAGATGACACAAAGCTGGGTGGCAGTGTGAACTGTGAGGAGGATGCTATGAGAATGCAGGGTGACTTGGACAGGTTGGCGGAGTGGGCGGATGCATGGCAGATGACGTTTAATGCGGATAAATGTGAGGTTATCCAGTTTGGTGGCAAAAACAAGGCGGCAGATTATTATCTGAATGGTATCAAGTTTGGAAAAGGGGAAGTACAAAGAGATTTGGGGGTCCTTGTTCATCACTCACTGAAAGTAAGCATGTAGGTACAGCAGGCAGTGAAGAAAGTGAATGGCATGTCGGCCTTCATAACAAGAGGAGTTGATTATAGGAGCAAAGAGGTCCTTCTGCAGTTGTACAGGGCCCTAGTGAAACCACCCCTGGAGTATTGTGTGCCGTTTTGGTCACCAATTTTGAGGAAGGACATTATTACTATTGAGGGAGTGCAGCGTAGGTTCATAAGGTTAATTCCCAGGGATGGCGGGACTGTCATATGCTGAGAGAATGGAGCGTCTGGGCTTGTACACTCTGGGATTTAGGATGAGAGGGGATCTTATTGAAACATAAGATTATTAACGGATTGGACACGCTAGAGGCAGGAAACATGTTCCCAAATGTTGGGGCAGTCCAGAACCAGGGATAGGCCATTTAGAACAGAGATGAGGAAAAACTTTTTTTACCCAGAGAGTTGTGAATCTGTGGGATTCTCTGCCTCAGAAGGTAGTGGATGCCAATTCTCTGGATGCTTTCAAGAGAGAGTTAGATAGAGGCCGAATCGCCTACTCCTGCACCTATTGTCTATTGTCCATAACTACAAGCTATGCTTTTGAAATTTTCAATACTCAATGACCAATGGGGTAATTTTTCTAAGATTCAATTCTTGTCTAAATGTTGCTTTTCCACTTTATTTAAATGCTGATAAGCTTCTCAAAAAGTATGCATCAACAAAAAATAGGCCCCAAACAGTCTTTCCAGGTGAGGCAGAGGTTCACTTGCACCTCCTCCAACCTCATCTCCTGCATCCGCTGTTCCAGGTGTCAACTTCTCTACATCGGTGAGGCCAAGTGCAGGCTCGGCGATCATTTCGCTGAACAACTCCGCTCAGTCCGTCTTAACCTACCTGATCTCCCGGTGGCTCAGCACTTCAACTCCCCCTCCCATTCCCAATCTGACCTTTGTCCTGGGCCTCCTCCATTGTCAGAGTGAGGTGCAGCACAAATTGGAGGAATAGCACCTCATATTTCATTTGTAGACAAAAAAGCTGAAGAAACTCAGTGGGTGAGGCAACATCTATGGAGAGAAGGAATCGATGTTTCGGGTCGAGACTCATCTTCAGACCAGAAGAAGGGTCTCGACCCGAAACGTTGCCTACTCCTTCTCTCCATAGATGCTGCCTCACCCGTCGAGTTTCTCCAGCTTTTTTGTCTACCTTCAATTTTTCCAGCATTTGCAGTTCTTTCTTAATCATATTTCACTTGGGTAGTTTACACCCCAGCGGTATGAACATTCACTTCTCTAATTTCAAATAGCCCTTGCGTTCTCTCTCTCTCCATCCCACTTCCCAGTTCGCCCACCAATCTTACTGTCTCCGACTACATTCCATCCCTGTCCTGCCCATTCCCCTGACATCAGTCTGAAGAAGAGTCTCGACCTAAAATGTCACCCATTCCTTCTCTCCAGAGATGCTGCCTGTCCCGCTGAGTTTATATTTAAGAACGTTGTTCTTAGGAAAGTGTGCTTATGTGAAATGTTTCTTCATTTTTGTTAACAATGCTTATTAACTCAGAGAGAACATATTTCATTTTGGCTGGGAAATCACAGGAATGCGGCAATGAATTAAGTGCCGGCAAGACAAATATGAAAGAGTATCATGGCTCAGGGATGGAAAAGGTCATATCATGGTGAAGCAAGAGTACAAATTTCCAGAAAACACATTGAGAATTTGAGTACAAGAATGAAGAATTATGTAGTTAACTTCACCAGATCAAATTTTAGTTTGAATATTCATAAACTTACCAGTTAGGGATTTCTGTTTTGACCAGTAAATAAAGCAGCACAGGGAGCAGGTCATCAGCAGACATAAAATGTTTATTAACTGAAAATAGAAAACAAATTTAACAAAAGATTTTACAATTACCCGTGTTAAGTATACTGCAAATAGGCAGCAGATCCATAGGGATTTCTAGGTCTGTATTTAGTATCCAGTGTAATAGAACTTGCGCATTGCAGGATTCATTTACTGTACAAATATCTAAATAAATAATGTCACAAGTGATACCAGAGTTTCCTCAAAACCTTGAACTGGTCCTTTGCTTCCCATTCCAAAACTCACACTCATCTCAAGGATCATGTGTCTGTAATTTGTTACTTTGCTTAACAATTCCACACAAAATATAAAATCTGTATTAGTTTGATCTAAATATCTCAGTGATAACAACAACTATCTAATTAGCACAGGCAAATATTTTTTTGTTATGTTGAATATTTGTGCAGTCTTGGAAGTCAGACTTTTTGGCTAGTAGAGTTTTAATGAATAAACATTAACTATGTAGCGTATTAATTCTGAAACAACACATTCAAACTTCTCCGTCCAGTGCAAATCTTACTTCCAAAGTGGGGAATGTTTAAATCTATTTCTCACCAACTCCTCAGTACATGCAAGCGTTGCGAAGCCAACACAATATCTGGGTTCATAAAATGCTGGAGAAACTCAGCAGGTGCAGCAGCATCTATGGAGAGAAGGAGATAGGCAACGTTTCGGGCCAAAACCCTTCTTCAGAACTGGGAGGTCGGGTTGGTTATTGCGGACCGAGCGGAGGTGTCCGGCGAAACGATTGCCAAGCCTCCGCTTGGTCTCACTGATATAGATCAGTTGACATCTAGAGCAACGGATGCAAAAGATGAGGTTGGAGGAGGTGCAGGACTCCCTGTGGCTCAGCACTTCAACTCCCCCTCCCATTCCGTATCCGACCTCTCTGTCCTGGGCCTCCTCCACAGCCAGAGTGAGCAACACCGCAGATTGGAAGAACAGCACCTCGTATTCCGCTTGGGGACTCTGCATCCTCTTGGCATGAACATTGAATTCTCTCAATTCTGTTAACCCTTGCAGTTTCCACCCCTTCCCACCTCTCCCTCAGCCCTCGGGCTCCTCCTCCTTTTTCCTTTCTTCCCCCCGCCTCCCCCCACCAGTCTGAAGAAGGGTTTTGGCCCGAAATGTTGCCTATCTCCTTCACTCCATAGACGCTGCTTCACCCGCTGAGTTTCTCCAGCATTTTGTGTACCCTCGATTTTCCAGCATCTGCAGTTCCTACTTGAACACAATATCTGGGTTGTTACATCCCTAGCACGGAAATGACAGAAACCATCTCCAGATAGCTCCCCTCGATATTGAACAGCAATACTATTGATAACTCTCCCATCAACCTACAAGGGTCATCATTGGCAGAAACTCAGCTGGACCGGCATATTAACAATGTGGTTGTAAGGGCAGAGGCTGTGCGGAGTAATTCATCCTCTAAAGTTCCAGCCTTTCCACCATTTGCAAGCAGCAAGATATATGTCACCAATGTGATGGCTGTTCCATTGTCTGGATGTGTACTCCAGGTCAAAACAACCTGTCTGATTGGAATCCCATCCAATACCATAAATCTTTCTTCCATCCACCATTGGAGCACCATGGCTGCTCTGTGCAACACAGTCACTCCCGAGGCAGCTGCAACTACCAGCCCTGCGATTTCTCCCAGGATAGGAACACCACTACTTGCAGGCTTTTCTCCAGGTCATCGGCTTTTTTTCCCCCATTGTTGCTATGTCCAAATCCTGGTACTCCCTTCCCAACAGCAACATGGTAATATCTTCAGCAAAGACTGCAGAATTCAAGGGGCTCACCATCACCATGCTAATTAATGAAGAGCAGTGAATGCTGGCCTTGACAATAATTCCCATGTCATAAAAAATTAAAAATCTGTATTTTTTCCAATAATCTATATTGCTTTTCTCCACTGAAATACATTGAGTAGATTCCTTGAATAAGTTTAATTGAGTTTAGAGATACAGCACGGAAACAGGCCCTTCGGCCCACGCCGACCAGCGAACCCCACACATTAACATTATCCTACACCCACTAGGGACAATTTTTACATTTACCAAGCTAAATAACCTACAACATGTACATCTTTGGAGTGTGGGAGGAAACCGAAGATCTCAGAGAAAACCCACACAGATCACGGGGAGAACATACAAACTCCATACAGACAGCACCTGTAGTCAGGATGAACCCGTGCAACAGTGACCGCCCAAAGTGTTGGGAATTGCAGCAAATCGGTACTCTGGGACTGGATTCTGTCAGTAATCCAATGTTAGAGCCTACACACAAACTCCAGCTGAGGGCAAAAAGATCCAGACACAGAAACACTCAACTTGGTTGCACTTGTGACAAAAAGGACAGAAGTTGAGAACAGCAATTCGCAGCAATTCTTACCCATCTTTGTACATAATCCAAGGTAACTCTCACACTCTCTTACACTTCAAAGTAATTTTATAGATTTTGAGTTACAGTAAATTATTCTAAAATAGAGAACAAAATTAATGCAAAGCATGAATACTGCTTGTTTACCAACCACTGCAGATGGACTGACCTCTGTGACTGGGGGATTGCATAATCACATGTATCACATTCCGTAAGCAGATCAGTTTGTGCTGTGGACTGGTGCACTGATTCAGCTGACTCAACTCCCTCTTGGCACGAGGTATATTTATACTAAAATATCAAGCACACAACATTCTGCATTTACATCATTCTGTTCCAACATTTAAATGAATCAAAATTATATTGCTGCCAATAACAAAACATTGCTATTAAAAATCATATTAAGACTTCAATTTTGGTTTGCATTCACAACATACCCAGAGTCGAGATATTCTATTGTTGTTAAGATGTTATATCTTATCAACTTATCACTAACAATTTTAAATTATAGAACAAGTGACAGTGCTAATCCGAGAAGATTTATGTTGGATCTCAGCTTGTCAATATATTTTCAAAGTAAATAAAACAGCAGACGCCGGAAATCAGAAATAAAAATGGAAAATGTTGGAAATACTGAAGAGGTCATCAACTATGGAAAGAGCATCTGATGTTTCGTGTCTGGGGGCTTTCATCAGAGCTAGAAAAGAGAGAAGACAAGCTAATTTTCAGTAGAAAAGGTAGGAGAGACAAGTCGAACTAAGGAAGTATCTCTGAAAGGATGAGACCAAATGGGTAAGTGACCAAAGGGTTTCTACAGCTATATTAATAGCAAAAGGATAACAAGGGATAAAATTGGTCCATTGGAGAGACCGAGTGGACAGCTATCTGCAGAGCCAAAAGAGATGGGGGAGATATTGAACAATTTATTTTCTTCGGTATTCACCAAGGAGAAGGATATTGAATTATGTGAGGTAAGGGAAACTAGTAGAGTAGCTATGGATACTATGAGTTTCAAAGTAAAAGAAGTACTGGCACTTTTGAAAAATATAAAAGTGGATAAGTCTCCAGGTCCTGACAGGATATTCCCTAGGACATTGAGGGAAGTTAGTGTAGAAATAGCCGGGGCTATGACAGAAATATTTCAAATGTCATTAGAAACGGGAATAGTCCCCGAGGATTGGCGTACTGCGCATGTTGTTCCATTGTTTAAAAAGGGTTCTAAAAGTAAACCTAGCAATTATAGACCGGTTAGTTTGACTTCAGTGGTGGGCAAATTAATGGAAAAGATACTTAGAGATAATATATATAAGTATCTGGATAAAGAGGGTCTAATTAGGAACAGTCAACATGGATTTATGCCTGGAAGGTCATGTTTGACTAATCTTCTTGAATTTTTTTTGAAGAGGTTACTAGGGAAATTGACGAGGGTAAAGCAGTGGATGTTGTCTATATGGACTTCAGTAAGGCCTTTGACAAGGTTCCTCATGGAAGGTTGGTTAAGAAGGTTCAACTGTTGGGTATAAATGCAGGAATAGCAAGATGGATTCAACAGTGGCTGAATGGGAGAAGCCAGAGGGTAATGGTGGATGGCTGTTTGTCGGGTTGGAGGCAGGTGACTAGTGGGGTGCCTCAGGGATCTGTGTTGGGTCCTTTGTTGTTTGTCATGTACATCAATGATATGGATGAAGGGGTGGTAAATTGGATTAGTAAGTATGCAGATGATACCAAGATAGGGGGTGTTGTGGATAATGAAGAGGATATCCAAAGTCTACAGAGTGATTTAGGCCAGTTGGAAAAATGGGCTGAAAGAAGGCAGATGGAGTTTAATGCTGATAAATGTGAGGTGCTACATTTTGGCAGGACAAATCAAAATAGGACATACATGGTAAACGGTAGGGAATTGAAGAATACAGTTGAACAGAGGGATCTGGGAATAACCGTGCATAGTTCCTTGAAGGTGGAATCTCATATAGATAGGGTGGTAAAGAAAGCTTTTGGTATGCTAGCCTTTATAAATCAGAGCATTGAGTATAGAAGCTGGGATGTAATGTTAAAATTGTACAAGGCATTGGTGAGGCCAAATCTGGAGTATGGTGTACAATTTTGGTCGCCCAATTATAGGAAGGATGTCAACAAAGTAGTGAGGGTACAGAGGAGATTTACTAGAATGTTGCCTGGGTTTCAACAGCTAAGTTACAGAGATAGGTTGAATAAGTTAGGTCTTTATTCTCTGGAGCGCAGAAGGTTAAGGGGGGGGACTTGATAGAGGTCTTTAAAATGATAAGAGGGATAGACAGAGTTGATGTGGACAAGCTTTTCCCTTTGAGAATAGGGAAGATTCAAACAAGAGGACATGACTTTAGAATTAAGGGACAGAGGTTTAGGGGTAACATGAGGGGGAACTTCTTTACTCAGAGAGTGGTAGCGGTGTGGAATGAGCTTCCAGTGGAAGTGGTGGCGGCAGGTTCGTTGGTATCATTTAAAAATAAATTGGATAGGCATATGGATGAGAAGGGTATGGAGGGTTATGGTATGAGTGCAGGCAGGTGGGACTAAGGGAAAAAAGTTGTTGGGCACGGACTTGAAGGGCCGAGATGGCCTGTTTCCGTGCTGTAATTGTTATATGGTTATATGGTTAAGTGTAATGGTAGTCATTAGGATCGGAGCATGCATTTGTTCATGTAATGTGTTGCTAACAGCCATGGCATGGGAGATGCCCAACAAGGCTGACTTCAAAAATAGGGAAAGAAAAAGTCAAAATGGCATGGGAGCTAATCTTGTGTTAACAGACAGACAGAAAGTGCGAGTTATTTAAAGTATGAGTATTCTAATCTGAGCCAGAGGTTCCGATTTACCAAGGATGATGATTTGTTACATTGGGCCTTGTTGTAACAGTGGAGGGGCCACAGATCAGACTGGCATGGTGATTGAAGTGGCAGGCAAGGATCTCTCCTGCAGACTGAGTGCAGGAGTCTGCACAGCGATCGCCAGGCAGCATGTGGTTTCCACAACGTAGAGGAGGACCCGTTGGGATCAATGATAGTGGTTTGGAAGCAGCAAAGTGAATCAGAGCTTCACCTGGAGGGACTGCGAGTCCCAGATAATGGGAAGAGAAGTGAAGGGATAAGTTTGCATCTCTTGGTGTAGCTCGGAGAGTGACAGAAGATGATAAGGCCCAGGATAACATTTAACTGGTGTTGAGAAAATGAGGTGCAAGCTGTAAATTACACTTGCATTAAAAGTTAATTAACCATATTAATGCAAGTGTGATTTGCTGCCTGGAAATGAATCTAAAAATAGGTGCACCTCATTTTTTCAACAACAGTTAAATATTATCCTGAGCATTATCATCATAATTACAGTTAAAAACTTTAAAAATAAGGCTAATTCCATAGAGAAAAAAACCCCATTGCTGTCATACTTTATAGTAGGCACAGACGACAAAGATATTAAGTGTTGAAACACTCAGGATATACATTTATAAAACAAAAACCTCACCTGAATTGTGACTTGATTCCTAAATCTTTTAGTTGAAGGTCTTGTAAACTTCGGGTAGTTTTATTAAAAGCAGCATCCTTCGAACAAGCAGACAATTCAAATCAGTCAAGATTAACACCATGCATAACACTAAAGTACAATTACTGGACATGGTCACTTTGCCAGTCAAACTTTATGCATTCAATGCAGATTTGCCACATAAAACATGTAACAATAATATAAAAGCCTAGGTTTTAAAATTGGATTAATTGATATCACAACATGTTTAACACATAATTCTACACATAAAATGCAAGAATGTTGAAAAAAGAAATAGGTTATACCGGACCGGCCTCGATAGTTCCCACACTCTTAAAAATCTGATCATGGATACCATGTAGTACATACATCTGCAGAAGCAATTATGAAAGTAATGCAGGATTAATTATAATCTCACAATTGGGCCATCAACAAATGTGAAAATTGGATCTCAAAGCGAGTTTAAGAACATTTACATACCTCAACGGCTTGTTTCAGCAAGGCCATTTGCACCTCCTGCTTTATCAAGATTTTCTTTTTCCACCAGAGAGGGAAAGAAAAGTTACTGATGAGCAGTTTAAACCAGATATATACTCATTTTAACCATTGCAATTCAAATTTAAGACTGCAAGAAAACTGACTAATAACTCACCAATCTTGAGTCTCTCAGAAGATTCTGAAGGCATTTCGTATAGAGTGCATTTACTTCATCCTGTTTTATTTTAAAATAAAATTCATTTCCATGAGCTTTTAAGTTAAATTTACAGTCCAATTCACACACCATTACAACTAAAACCCCTGTCTCACTCTGCTAGTTGTCCCACGAGGTACCCCGAGTTTTCACTCGGGACTATTGTAATCCCGTACAATCAACGTAGCGGGAACGTCGGAACTCGCGCGAGCAACTTAGCGACTCGTGGTGCTAACGGCAGGTACCCGTGAAACTTGTTAACTTGTGAAAAAAATCAAACGTTTGATATTTTCCACGAGTCAAATTTACTGTTCAAGTTAAAAATTGAAAGATTTAAACTCGTTGTAATAACGTAGTGGCCCGTGCGTTTACCTTATTGACTCGTGAGTCTACCGTGGCACCGTCAATGGAAACTTTTCATTTCCCAGGTGGGATGATAGTTACCCGAGGCCAGACTCCAATTGTAGCAGCATTGAAAGTGACAGCAGAAGGCGGGAGCAGGAACCTTCATTTGGATTTGCACTGAGGTTAAATGGATTGTCATCCATGATCATAAAAAGTCACATATTAGATGTAGTGGGTTTATTTACGGGTGACTGTGGCTACCAATGACTGTGGCTGTGATCCGGGAAGGGGGGGGGGGGGGGGGGAGGGACACACTATTCACTTTCCCACAAGCATTTACCAAGATTGTCTAATATTTTGTTGACCTCATGTACATGCTTCCAATATTCATTTTACACCACGTATTGCGACTTTGTCAAGACCCTTCTGGAAGTCCGTATTCAGGTTGTTAAGGTTTGCCCTCAGTATTCATTGCTTTCAGAAAGATGCTTGCTACCGACAAACTCGCTACGAAGATGCACAACTACCCGATACAAACAACATTACGTTTAGATTTATTCCTTTCATGTGTAAAGTTATGTTTTGCATGCTATCCAGTCAAATCAGATAATACTATACATAAATAGAAGTAAACTAAATTCAAGCACATAGATCGGGACAGAAACAAAATGCAGATCTTGTCGTTCTCAATATTTTAGCGCTGAATTCCAAAGACAAAATCCAATGGCCACAATGAGGTAGAGGAGAATCGGACGGTCCCCCAACTTATGGAAGGACCATTCAGAAGCCTGATAACAGAGGGAAAGAATTCATTCCTGATTCTACTGATGCGCACTTTTAAGCTTCTGTTTCTTCTTCCGATGGGAGCGGGGAGAGGAAGGAATGGCCCGGGTAGGAAAGGTCTTTAGTTAAGTTGGCTGCTTTCCCGAAGCATCATGAAATGCACTTGTAGTCAATGGTGGGGAGTTTGGTCTGTGTGGTGAGACAAAGAGATGTAGAGTGGGGTAGAGTTGGGGAAGTACCACTAGTTCCCCACACATGCAGCCTCTGCTCCTGTCCCTCTGCCCCTGTTCGGCCTGTGCTTCCTACACACCCTGGCTCTTCTGTACTGTTTTGTTTTCATTATTGCTTCATACTGCACAGAAACGGGCCCTTCAGGTTGGGAACTACAGTTAGTTTGGAAATTAGCAAGCAGACAAAAATGCTTCCATGTAGCCTTCCAGCAGTGACGAGACACCATGATCTCATGATCAACTCGATCACCGGAGCCCAACTATGGGTTTAACGACCATAGAAATTGACAAACAATCACTTCCTTTGATATTTGAACAACGAAACACTATTAAACAATGTAACACACAACCTTTAGTATTTTAGCTTGCAGTAACATAAATAAACTTATAGTTATTCAAAAGACCATGTTTGTAAAATCACACAGGAAAATAACTTGATTACTGCAAGCGTGAAACACCTTTTCCCCATTGCTACGATTGTCTCTATAACATGATTTTCTATTAAAAAAAACGACCTTACTTCGCAAAGCAACGATCGTGTTACAGCAGAATTACTGTCCCTGTTGAATGTGAGTGTCTCTGTCTCCATCTTCTCTTCAAGCCTTTAACCTATTCGTGTTGGGACCCAATACCCGTGCTCGTTCTCTCACGCTGGGTTCGGCTTCCCGAACACTATTCCACTCGCTGTGTGTGGCTCCCACGCTCCCGTCAAACTCACCTGCTTCTGATGCCCGCACTCCCTCTAAAGTTCTTGGGTTCAATAGACTCTTCTAAGCCTGGGTTAATGAAAGCAAGGATTCCATAAACGTTGCAACCCACCTTGAGCAGATCATCAAGTGCTCGGTGGATAAGAGCTCGGTGGGTCAGGCAATGGAGTTCGACATTTCAGGCCGCGACCTTTCTTCGGAATGACCATTCTTCACCATCGGTCTGAAGAAGGGTCCCAATAGGAAACGTCCCCATCCGTTCCCCTCCACAGAAGTTGCCTGACCCCCTGAGTTCCTCCAGTGCTTCGTGTTATGCCCAAGATGACAACAGTTGCAGCTTTTTGTATCACCATCTTCCTAAACACCACATCTAGCTGTGCTAAGTAGAAACAAATAACTGCAGATGCTGGTTTATACCAAAGATAGACACAAAGTGCCCGAGTAACTCCGCGGATCAGGCAGTATTTCTGGAGAGATGTTTCGGATCGGGACCCTTCTAACGAAACGACACCCACCCTTTTTCTCCACAGATGCTGCCTGACCCACGGAGTTACTCCGGCACGTTGTGTCTGTCTTTTATCCAGCTGCGATGTTGCCTTCAAGCGATTTGTTTTCACTTGTACAACAACGTTCCTTGTTGATAAGATATTCCCAATGTTGCTACCACTCATTGCACATGTCCTAATTTATCAGCCCTCCTAAAGTGCAACACCTCAGACCTATCAGCATTATATTTCGCTTGCCCCTCCAAATATAACAAACCTTCGCCCGCTGGTCTTCTAACTATGTGATGTGTGTCTCAAACAAATCATAAGTATAACTGCTCTGGCACTGGAGGGTGCGCATTTCCCTTTGTAGGTTATATAAATAGATGCGGCCGTGCTGAATTCTATCTTTAACTCAAAGCCGCAGGATGGAGATGTCTTCTTTAACATTGTTGCTTATTAAAACATATCTTCATTCACGGTTGGCTCCAGAGTAATGGGAGAGGAGTAACTTGGTAACTCGGGAGAGGACCTTGGAACATCGCAGAAATTATACTTTTCTTCTGGGCCTGTATTATTCAAGATATCTTTCAACTTGAAACAGAGGCATTATAATGTTTTTATGTTAATGCTACTTCTCAACAAATCTCATCCCATTTCAAAAATTAATGGAGAACTTGTCACTGCCTTTAACCCTTTTAAAAACTTAATTGATTTATGCAATAATGATAAAACTGCAAGATGCAGGTTTTGCATTTGGCCAATTTAGACCAGAAAAGTGGAAAGGCTGATCAAATCATTTGAGTTTAGAATATGCTTGCAATGAATTACAGATTTTTTACAACAACATCCACATTAAAATCAGTGCTATCTAAATATCTATTTCCAGACATGATCCTTTTCTGATGATTAACACCAAAACCCCACTTATTTTTTCTTAAGAAAAGCACTTCACAAACATAATCAATCATTTTGAAATCTAGATCAATAAACTGTGAGACACAGCACGTGTGAAGCTAAAGGGATAGTCGCCGTTTTGGACAGTGACCGTCCAACTGGAGGGAGACCCTACAACTGGACAGTGACCGTCCAACTGGACAGAAATGTCAACGCATTTGTCTCCAAGGATGCTGCTTAACCCGCCATGGTCTTGCAGCAGTTTATTTGCTCCAGTGTGGAGCAGACTGGACATTTTGAAACCTATCCTTGTATCATTGCTGGAGATATTGTTGCCACATAGTCACGTGCATTTTTTAAAAGAGGGATAACTCTAAATTTAACTAATTGCTTCCAGCCACAGGATGAAACACAGGCCAAAGAATATAATAAGATTAAATTATAAGTAATAACAGAATGAAGTAATTGAAGGGTGTAATCTAATCTAAGATTTGAATGACACGCTTGAATAAAACTTTACTTCCATGAATCAAGTCATCTGAACCCCTAAATTAGATTATAATTGTAGAGAGACAAAAAAACATGGCATTAAGCCACAATTTAGAAAACTGCTCGCAATTGCAACTGTCAAGTCTCAGAGAGTATGGGCCTACTAATACAGCAGCAGCCGCGGCACAAGGTTTGATAGCAGTTTTAATTTCCTTGAAAAGATCTTTGAACAACGAGCGGACATAAACCGAGCCTTTTAACTAATATTTTATATAACATTCCTTTTACTTTTCTGAATGACTGAATATTCTAAAAAACGTTAACAGATATACTGTAGAAAGTATCCTGACTGGTAGCATCATGGTTTGGTAAGGCAATTCCAACACACAGGAGTACAAGAGGTTGCAGAGAGTGGTGGACCCAGCCCCATGCATCACAAGCACAGTGTTCACCTCCATCGACAGCATCTACAAAAGGCACATCCTAGGACCGCAGCATTCATCATCGAGGATTCCCACCATCCAGTCCTTGCCTACATCTCACTGCCATCGGACAGGAGATGCAGAAGCTTGAAATCCCATATCATCATGTTGAGATAAGTGCCAACAACCATCAAGTTCTGGAACCAACCTGCAAGCTAGGATTCTACCTCAACAACAGAACACTGCCATCCACCTCTGGCACTACTGTCCACTAGTTTTGTTTTCCACTAATATCTTTGGTTTTCCACTAATTTCTTGTTTCTCTTTTAGAATGTTTTGTATGATTTATGTACAATTTATTTTTGTGGCTGAGTTCATATGCCTGTGATGCTGCTGCAAGTGTAATTTTCCACTGTATCTCACTGTACTCATGCATGCAATGATTTGCTCAATTTGGATGTCTGTAAAGAATTTGAGGCATTACTAAAGGAGCATGATATGAGATATTGATAACAGGAATATTATTTTGGATAATGTACTATTTGGATACTGGATGGCAATTGTATTGAAATTAATACAAATAATTTGAAAGATTTTAAACTGTGCACCAGAAATGCAACGGATTCATTGCTCAACTGTTATAGTGCAATTGCAAATCAGCTTAGGCCCATGTTATCAAATAAATGACAAATTAAAAATGTTACTAACTATATGATGCCGGAGACTTTTCATTTCAAGGTCTGTAAATGAGTTCCGGAAAGCACCAATGTACTTATCCACTTTGAATAACTGCCCACCCAAAAATTCTTTGGCATCTTCAAAGTTTTTTAGGCAGTAGGAATCGAAAGATGAAGGATTTTCTTCTAGAAAAAAAGATTAGAACAGGGATGGTCATTTAAAATCTGCCAAACATACAGAAGAACACAGCATCGTACAATAATTGATACTGAATCATGATCATCATAAGCCATAGATAAACTGAGCAGTCATGGTATGATCGTGTTCCATTAACATACATCTAATGATTACTTAGTATTTTCAGCTGAATGATCTTCCTATATATGCATATGTGGACAGTGAGCCATCACATGCACCAACTTCACAAGCACCCTGCTTATCTAATCATCTTTACTTCCCACTCACTCCAACTTACCAGACACTCACTACTATCTAGCAGTCTTCTTTTCCGCATTGCAGTTCAAACTCACACATTCCAATTTCTGCTAGCAGAATGCTTTGTGTTCCATTCAGACTCAATATATTCTCTCCCTGCCAGCACTGCATCCAACATGAGTTTAAGGTGTTTTCACCTCCCACATTAAAGTGAATCTAGTTGCCATGAGAAGGATTGTACTTAATGTCGAGCGGGCAAGCAATGAATAGCGTTGGGGTTGGAAGAACAAAGTGCCAGATACTTGTGCTGCAGCCATTGCCGGGGACTGAAGTGTGGGATGCGTGCATTACAAGAGTCCAAATCGGAAACGTAGGTGACTTTACATCCAAAGCCATCATCCAGAGTATGAGCAAGTTGCAGCGGGAACCAAGGGTGAGAAGGTGGGTGGCTTCATTGCCAAATTTGCCAGTTGCCAACTGCCATGGAGAGTGACGGAAGTCTCAAGCTAGTCCATCTCTTCCCTGCAAGGCTGCAAGAAATTAAAAGCTTTTGTTTTGATAAGCTGACACTTGTCATGGAAGGATTGGCAGCTGTATGTCATTGCAGACTTGATTTAATTGACTGCGCAAAGGAAAAAATGTGCATAATGTGGATTGCAAGATCATTTCCGTACACAGTGCGAGATGTCGTGAAGATATGAAGCCCACAGAGTGATGTAATGTGCAAGTCCACTTCTCATATCTATTATACAATCTTATGCAAAATAAGTATTTTCCAAGATTTCCTGTCGAGGACTAGAGGGCACAAGTACAAGGTGAAGGAGAAAAGATTTAATAGGAATCCAAGGGGTAACTTTTTCACACAAAGGGTGGTTGGTGCATGGAACAAGCTGCCAGAGAAGGTAATTGAGGCTGTGACTATCCCATTGTTTAAGAAACAGTTAGACAGGTACATGGATAGGGCAGGTTTGGAGGGATATGGACCAGGCGTAGGCAGGTGGGACAAGTCTAGCTGGGACATGTTGGGCGGTGTGGGTAAATTGGGCCTGTTTCCACACTGTATCACTCTGTGACTCTCTAACTATAATCCTTATGAAAATTACTAAAAATGTTCAGTGTATGCACATTATGTTTCTATTGTTGCAAAGACAGACTAGAGTAGCAGCTAAAATACAAAATTGTATTCACTGACCTGGATAGGATTTATTTTCCAATGGTCGGGCAATACATAGTACACTGAAACTTTCTTCTTTCACGTTGTAGAAAGTTTCTTCAAAAAGGACAGGTATTGTACATGGTGAGTTAAAACCAACACCGAGGATAATTAGGTTTCCTCTGATTGTTACTTCCTGCAATTACAAATGGTTTTGAGAGAAGGAAAAAGAACATTTAAATTGGAAACTAAGAGCCGGAACTTCTGCAAAAAATCTCCAATATTTGTATGCAACATTATAGCATAATTACTATTACTCAATTTCATTATCCTAAAATGAAATGTGCAGCTAAAGAAGACATTTTCTTTCCCCGGTTTTTAATGTAATTAATATTTCTGTAGGTGAGAGAAATAAAGGTGTAGCAAATTTTAAAATATCCTAGCAGATTTCTTAAACTAAAATTATAGATTGGAAAAACGTTCAATATTTTAAATGCACGACTTACTTTTCCATTTAACGTCTTGTAAGCACTACCAGCTTCGTCGACAGGATGCAGGACGTAAGACTCAAAGTGGGCTGCAGCAAGGCTGCCTCGTGACAAGCTAGCTTTGCATGGCACCAGCACCTAAAGTCAGATGAAACAGTAACAGTCAACATTCAACAAGAGGGTCTTAATAGCTAAGGACAAACAAAATGAGGTCCTTGCAGACAAATACATAGCATAAATTACAAGACAATCTTATTAGAAACATGCATCTGATGCAGCATATAAACTGGTAAACTGCCTGCTGCACCTGCATGCCTACTTTCAATGACTGGTCATGGTACACCAGTCATTGAAAGTAGGCATGCAGGTGCAGCAGGCAGTGAAGAAAGCAAATGGTATGTTAGCATTCATAGCGAAAGGATTTGAGTATAGGAGCAGGGAGGTTCTACTGCAGTTGTACAGGGTTTTGGTGAGGCCACACCTGGAGTACTGCGTACAGTTTTGGTCTCCAAATCTGAGGAAAGACATCCTTGCCATAGAGGGGGTACAGAGAAGATTCACCAGACTTATTCCTGGGATGTCAGGACTTTCATATGAGGAAAGATTGGATAGACTCGGTTTGTACTCGATGGAATTTAGAAGATTGAGGGGGGATCTTATAGAAACCTACAAAATTCTTAAGGGGTTGGACAAGCTAGATGCTGGAAGATTGTTCCCGATGTTGGGGGAGTCCAGAACAAGGGGTCACAGTCTAAGGATAAGGGGGAATTCCTTTAGGACCGAAATGAGGAAAACATTCTTTACACAGAGAGTGGTGAGTCTCTGGAATTCTCTGCCACAGAAGGTAGTTGAGGCCAGTTCATTGGCTATATTTAAGAGGGCGTTAGATGTGGCACTTGTGGCTAAAGGGATCAGGGGGTATGGAGAGAAGGCAGGTACGGGATACTGAGTTGGATGATCAGCCATGATCACATTGAATGGCGGTGCAGGCTCGAAGGGCCGAATGGCCTACTCCTGCACCTATTTTCTATGTTTCTATGTTTCTATGTAAAACAAAAGATCTTAAATAATGTGATTTATTTTCACAATCCTTGTCTTTCCATTACTGAATTATTTTATCCCGTCATAGAATGTGATCTCAGCCATAAGTTTTTCCTCATTTGACAAATATTAATTAAACCATATGGATAAACTTTGAATTGAAAGTAAGCTATTAAAAAAGACAATAAGAACATTATAAGTGGTCGCAGAGTCATACCGCACAGAAACCGGCTCGTCTGCCCAACTTGCCCATGTCAACCAAGATGTCTCATCTACACTAGTCCCACCTGCCTGCATGTGACCCATATCCCACTAAACGTTCCTATCCATGTAGGTGTCCAAATGTTGTTATAGTGCCTGCCTCAACTACCTCCTTTGGCAGATCATTCCATAAACCTACCTCTGTGTGAAAAGGTTGACTCTCAGGTTCTCATTAACTTGCCTGGGTTTCAACAGCTAAGTTACAGAGATAGGTTGAATAAGTTAGGTCTTTATTTTCTGGAGCGCAGAAGGTTAAGGGGGGGACTTGATAGAGGTCTTTAAAATGATGAGAGGGATAGACAGAGTTGATGTTGACAAGTTTTTCCCTTTGAGAATAGGGAAAATTCAAACAAGAGGACATGACTTTAGAATTAAGGGACAGAAGTTTAGGGGTAACATGAGGGGGAACTTCTTTACTCAGAGAGTGGTAGCGGTGTGGAATGAGCTTCCAGTGGAAGTGGTGGTGGCAGGTTCGTTGGTACCATTTAAAAATAAATTGGATAGGCATATGGATGAGAAGGGTATGGAGGGTTATGGTATGAGTGCAGGCAGGTGGGACTAAGGGAAAAAAGTTGTTCGGCACGGACTTGAAGGGCCGAGATGGCCTGTTTCCGTGCTGTAATTGTTATATGGTTAACTCTGTCCATTTTTACCTTAAATCTACATCCTCTGATTCCCCTATTCTGGGTAAAAGACTGTGCATTCACCCTATCTGTTCACCTGATGATCTTATGCACCTCTAAGATCACGCCTCAGCCTCCTGCACTCCAAAGAAAGAAGTCCTAACCAGCCCAACCTCTCCTTATAGCTCAAGTCCTGCCAACATGCTCGTAAATCTTCTTTACACTTTTCAGCTTAATCATAATAATACTTTATTAGGCAAGTATGTAAGAGGAATTTCAATTGCCCTAGTCATACCAATAAAAAGCATAGCAACATCCTTTCTTTTGCAGGGTGCCCAGGCTAGTCCTACTTTCCTTGACATAGCTTGGCAAAATTGAAATTATTACATTCCCAACATAAAAAGGAACTTCAAATACTGGGTTACTGAAAAAGACACAGTGCTGGAGTAACTCAGCGGGTCAAACAGCATCTTTGGAGAACGTGGATAGATGACTTTGTGCACGGACCCTTCTTTCAATCTGCACGAAAAAACATCTCTTCAGATTTCCTTCTGAAAATGTAACAGAATACTCACAATCCCGCGTAGTTCCGCTACACGGTTGGAGGCATTTGGCTTCTGCTTCTGAAGAGCTAAATAGAAAGGATTTCTCGAAATATCTTCATCATACATAGCCATGGGCATCAGGCGCTGTGCACTAATTTCAACTGTGCAAGAAATGTAATAGTTGAATATTAATACAACAGTTACAAATATTATGGCATTATAACAATAATAAAAAATGTTTTACAAATTAAAAATGGCAAATATTGAGTTTAATTAAATATCAATAGGGACAATGAAGAAGCAAGAAAGCTGCCAGTCCCATGAGGATGTGCAGGAATGCGCAATGATGTGCCCAAAACATCAAGCAGCATTTAGACAAGGAGCAGTAATGAATGCAACACGTCTTATGACCACAGCAAGTTTTATTTCTATTCTCAGATTTCAGTAATATTTTGCTTTCTCATTCACCAGTCTCATTCTCCAAGCTAAATTAACTTGAGTAACAAGTTAAAAAGGATAAATATGAATTTGGAGTGCATTTCATATTCATAAATCATAGTATTTAAATACTGTAATGTCTCATTTTGGAATTCGTTCCAGTAACCTCACACCTCCAGGGACCCAGGTTGGACCCTAACTTTGGGTGCAATATGTGGTTTTCACATTCTATCTGCAAAAACGTGGGTTTTTCACGGATGCTCCGGTCTCCTCCCATCCCCAAAGCTGTGCAGGTGAGTGAACTGACTACTGTAAATAGCCCTTTAGTGTAACACAGAAACATAGAAAATAGGTGCAGGAGGAGGCCATTCGGCCCTTCGAGCCAGCACCGTCATTCATTGTGATCATGGCTGATTGTCCCCAATCAATAACCCGTGCCTGTCTTCTCTCCAAATCCCTTGATTCCACTGGCCCCTAGAGCTCTATCTAACTCTCTCTTAAATCCATCTAGTGATTTGGCCTCCACTGCCCTCTGTGGCAGGGTATTCCACAAATTCAGAACTCTCTGGGTGAAAACGTTTTTTCTCACCTGTCTTTAATGGCCTCCCCTTTACTCTAAGACTGTGGCCCCTGGCTCTGGACTTGCCCAACATTGGGAACATTTTTCCTGCATCTAGCTTGTCCAGTCCTTTTGTAATTTTATATGTTTCAATAAGATCCCCCCCTCATCCTTCTAAACTCCGGTGAATACAAGCCTAGTCTTTTCAATCTTTCCTCATATGACAGTCCCACCATCCCAGGGATCAATCTCGTGAACCTATGCTGCACTGCCTCAATCACAAGGATATCCTTCTTCAAATTAGGAGACCAAACTGTACACAATACTCCAGATGTGGTCTCCCCAGAGCCCTATACAACTGCAGAAGAACCTCTCTACTCCTATAGTGAAATCCTCTTGTTATGAAGGCCAACATTCCATTAGCTTTCTTCACTGCCTGCTGTACCTGCACGCCAACTTTAATTGACCGGTGTACAAGGACCCCAGGTCTCACTGCACCTCCCCCTTACCTAACCTAACCCCCTTGATGTAATAATCTACCCCCTTGTTTTTGCCACCAAAGTGGATAACCTCACATTTATCTATATTATACTGCATCTGGCACGCATCTGCCCACTCACTCAACCTGTCCAGGTCACCCTGCAACCTCCTAACATCCTCTTCACAGTTCACACTGCCACCCAGCTTTGTGTCATCCGCAAACTAGTGTTGCTCCTAATTCCCTCTTCCAAATCATTAATATGTGGTAAACAGTTGCGGCCCCAACACCGAGCCTTGCGGCACTCCACTCGCCACTGCCTGCCATTCTAAAAAGGACCCGTTCACTCCTACTCTTTGCTTCCTGTCTGCCAACCAATTTTCTATCCATGTCAACACCCTACCCCCAATACCATGTGCTCTAATTTTAGTTACCAGTCTCCCATGTGGGACCTTATCAAAGGGTTTCTGAAAGTCTAGAATGCACTACATCCATTGGCTCCCCTTCATCCATTTTACTTGTCACATCCTCAAAAATTTACAGAATATTGGTCAAGCATGATTTCCCTTTCATAAATCAATGCTGACTTGGACTAATCCTTTTACTGCTATCCAAATGCCCCATTATTACCTCTTTAATAATTGACTCCAGCATCTTTCCCACCACCGAAGTCATGCTAACTGGTCTGCAATTCCCCGTTTTCACTCTTGCTCCTTTCTTGAAAAGTGGGATAACATTAGCTATCCTCCAATCCACAGGAACTGATCCTGTATCTATTGAACATTGAAAAATGATCACCAATGCGTCCACTATTTCTAGAGCCACCTCCCTGAGGACCCTGGGATGCAGACCATCAGGCCCAGGGGATTTATCATCCTAGCCTACCCAATACTATTTCTCGCCTAATGAAAATTTCTTTCAGTTCCTCTACCCCCTTAGCTCCTCTGTCCTCCAGTACTTCTGGGAGATTGTTTGTGTCTTCCTGAGTGAAGACAGATCCGAAGTAACTGTTCAACTCTTCCGCCATTTGCTTGTTCCCCATAATAATTTCACCCGTGTCTGCCTTCAAGGGACCCACATTTCGCTTTGCTACTCTTTTTCCCTTTAACATATCTAAAGAAGCTTAAACTGTCCTTTTTATTCCTGGCCAGCTTCCCCTCGTACTTCATCTTTTCGGCCCGTATTGCCCGTTTTGTTTCCTGCTATTGTCCTATGAAAGTTTCCCAATCTTCTGACTACTCTTTGCTGTGTTGTACATCTTTTCTTGTAGTTTTATTCTATCCCTAACTTCTCCTGTAGGTCACAGTTGCCTCCTACTCCCCTTAGAATCTTTCTTCCTTTTTGGAATGAAATGATCCTGCATCTTCTGGATTATGCCCAGAAATTCCAGCCGTTGCTGTTCCACAATCATTCCTGCTAAGATCCCTTTCCAGTCTACCTTGGCCAGCTCCTCCCTCATGCCTTCATAGTCCTCTTTGTTCAACTGCATCACTGCCACTTCCGATTTAACCTTCTCCTTCTCAAATTGCAGATTATAATTAATCATATTATGATCACTATCTCCAAGCGGTTCCTTTACCTCTAGTTCTCTTATCATATCTGGTTCATTGGACAACACTAAATCCAGAATTGCCTTTTCTCTGGTTGGCTCATAACAAGCTGCTCTAAGAATCCATCTCGGAGATACTCTACAAACTCTCTTTCTTGGGGTCCTGAACCAACCTGATTTTTCCAGTCTACCTGCATATTGAAATTCCCCATCACCACAGTGGCATTACCTTTGTTACATGCCAGTTTTAACTCCTGCTGCAACTTACACTCTTCATCCGGGCTACTATTTGGGGGTCTGTAAATAACACCAATTAGTGTCTTCTTGCCTTTACAATTCCTCAACTCAATCCACAGTGACTCTACGTCGTCAGTCCCTATGTCTTCTCTCACAAGGGTCTGGATTCCATCCCTCACCAGCAGAGCTATCCCCTCCCTCCTCTGCCCACCTGCCTGTCCTTTCTATAGGATGTATAACCCTGAATATTAAGTTCCCAGGCCCGATCCTCCTGCAGCCACGTCCCAGTAATCCCCACAATGTCATATCTACCAACCTCTAACTGAGCCTCAAGCTCATCTACTTTACTTCTTATACAATGTTGCATTCATATACAATATTTTTAATTCCTTACGCATCTCACCTTTCACATCGATCCCTATTACACTTGGCCATACTCCCCTATCCCTTTGTGAGCTTTCTTTCCCTTAATTCTGGGGTCATTAACTATCCCTTTACTCCCTTTCCCTTTAACTCTGTCCTCGACTATCCCATTTGACACCCCGCCCCCCTTATTTAGTTTAAAACCACCCGTGTAGCAGTGGCAAACCTGCCTGCCAGAATGTTGGTCCCCCACCTGTTAAGGTGCAATCTGTCGCTTTTTGTACAGTCCCCCCTTACTCCAAAACAGATCACAGTGGTCTAAGAATCTAAATCCCTGCCCCAGTTCCTCAGCCACACATTCAGGTCCTGTATCTCCCTGTTCCTGCTCTCGCCAGCATGAGGAACTGGAAGCAAACAGGAAATAACCACCCCGGAGGACCTGTGAGCAGTAAACATTAATGAAGAAGTTTTGTCAGCCTCTGAGAAAGAATAGGTTGCAGGGCAACGGGGCCAAAAGGAGGGGGGGGGGAAGGAAATTGGATTCATGGAAATGCTTTGATGGGAGCTGGGATAGACAGTATGGGCCTAATGGTCCCCTTCCATGTTGTAACAAGGAAGTGATATGAAGCAGCTAACCAAGAAATAAATGATTTTACAGTATTTTATAAGCATGGAAGGATGTGTAAAGTTCAACAATACATTTTGGGACAATTGCTTTCGCATTCTGTGCAATGTAACTAAACCAACTCCAAAAGGAAACTAGCACTTTTCCGAAAACATTGTATAATCTAAAATTATTCTGAAGGAAGATTAGAGGATAATTGACAAAAAAAATCAAAAAGTTATACGTTAATAAGCTTCCTCCTCCTCCGCAACATCAACACAGGTGCACCTCAGGGATGTGTCAGCAGCATCTTTAATTTTACCGACAATACCATGATCAATGGAAGAATAACAGGTACAACGAGTCATAGTACAGAAGGGAGATAGACAATCTGATGGAGTAGTGCCAGAACAACAATCCTACTCTTGATATTAACAAGGCCAAGCAGCTGAATGGTAACTTCAGGAAGTGAAAGATGAGGGATTATGCACCTGTCTTCATTTACGGGATAGTGATGGAGTCCACAGCTTTGTTGATATGTCCTTGGCGCAGCACATTGACTCAATGACAAAGAAACACACCAATGTCTCTACTTCCTCAGAAGTTAGAGGAGTTTGACCATGTCGCCGCATGACTGGTTCAGTAATTCAATCATGTATTGACTTTCCGCTGACTAGACAGCATGCAACAAAAGCTTTTCATTGTACCTCGGTACATATGATAATAAACTAAACTGAAGCACTCAAGGATATGGAAGGCAGCAGTTAATGGTAGACAGCATGTTCCAAGATGGGTACTAACTTCCTCACCATTGACGTGATCTACAGGAAGTGCTGTCTCAAGGCGGCAGCTGATATCAAAGCCCGAGACAACTCTGACCACGCTCTCTTCTCTGCTACCATCGGAAAAAAGGTACAGGAGCCCAAGAACTGTTACCTCCAGGTTCAAAACTGCTTCTTCCCATCAATAATCAAGTTATTTAACTACCCTGCACAACCTTAACCACAACCTTACCAAAACACCACAATGGATATTGTATTACAATGATGGCTCAGCGTTGTATGGTTGTACCAATGTTTTCAAGAGAGAGTTAGATTTAGCTCTTAGGGCTAAGGGAATCAAGGGATATTGGGAAAAAAACAGAACGGGTACTGATTTTGGATAAATCAGCCATGATCATATAGAATGGAGGTGCTGGCTCGAAGGGCCGAAGGGCCTACTCCTGCACCTATTTTCTATGTATCTCTGTCTATGTTTCTATGTCTGGTTTACTTAGAATAACTTAGAATGATAATTTATTGTACATTTATTTGTTGTTGTTGCTGCGTTTAATGCCCCTGTAAAGTTGCAGCAAGTTTGACTTCAAAACAACACTGCACACTGCAAAATGTCCTCAATATTCAACATTCTCAGTTGCTGTTGTTATTTGCACGTTTTGCTTTGTAACATTCAAGAGAATATCCCGCTGTCTCTATCATACGCATCAAGTGAGCAGGCAGGCAAGATAAGCTGGTAGATAACCGGTTAAAGGCGATCATGCCTAAACAGAGTACTGTAAAATCATTTATTTCTTGGTTGGCTGCTTCATATCACTTCCTTGTTACAACATGGCTAAACCCAATTGATTTGGCTAATTTAACACTGATTCCTACACTGTGACTAGTGGCATTGTTATTGTATTTGGTACATCATGAATATAATATTCCCCAAAAGGTTTGTGTTCATCTCCCAAAACACATTGTAAGGGTCCCGACCCAAAACATAATCTGTCAATGTTCTCCAGAGATGCGGCCTTACCTGCTATGTTACTCTAGCATTGTGTCTGTCTTTGGCATACTCAGCATCTGCGATTCCTTGTTTTAACACTGTTGATATTAGTACAATGGGAACATAATCAAACTCTCCTTAAGAGGGGAAAAAGGAGTCTGGTAAAAACAATGTTAGAGGAATAGGAGAAGCAATGAAGCGTAGCAATTTGATTGGGTGTGTGAAGCAAGAAGCACTCAGAAAACCAGAGAAATAAAATTGAGAATTTAAATAGTAGGAACAGGAAAATTCCATGAACTGAATGCTAGTATTCCACAAGACAACACCAAATGCAGTACACTGGATTGGAACAAAAGAATGAATTGCTACCACTTGAAAGGATTGTTCAAACTGTCTCTCAATTTTTATTTGTTTAATCTAATTGCCCCAAGTTACCTGGGGCTTATGTATTTCTTAGTCTAAGATCTGAAGACAAATGTTAAAGGAGGAACTGCAGATGCTGGAAAATCGAGGGTTTACACAAAATGCTGGAGAAACTCAGCGGGTGCATCTATGGAGCGAAGGAGATAGGCAACGTTTCGGGCCGAAACGTCTGAAGAAGGGTTTCAGCCCGAAACGTATTCTATCTCCTTCGCTCCATAGATGCTGCTACACCCGCTGAGTTTCTCCAGCATTTTGTGTAAACCCTCTGAAGCCAAATGGTTCAACCTGTGACAAAAAACATGTATATTCATTTCCCCAAAGCTATTAGAACAGAATACATTTGGAAATTACAAGAGGAAGTTTAAAATTGACACAGCAAGTTGTGCGAACTGGAATGTGATTCGAAACCTGCCTGCCTCTGTCTGTCTGGTGGTGATGTTGGTGGAGGAACAAATAGACTGACTGTTCCCCAAATGGCACACGGGATCTTTAGAATCCAATTGAAAGAAGCAGAAATGTCAACAATTTTAAATCGATTAAATAGCACTTCCAAACGGTGCAACGCTGCCTTGGTCTCATCAACAACGTGTTTAAATCGCGGAAGTGGGGGGTGTGGGTTCAAACTCTTGATTTCGATAATAGCTAAGACCGGCATCACAGAAGCAGATTTTAGAAAGTCTCCTTTTAATGTGCCATTTTCTGTAACATAACCGACAGAAAACGTGTTTCTTAATGTCTACTCATGTTCCGTCCTCAATAAACTCAGCAGCTTGTTTTGATGTCATTTGATCTCTTTCCCCACTAACTGCAAACAACTGACGGGCAGACGGTGACGGTTAATAACTCCACAGTCAATATAATCAACGAATAATGAGCAGCTAAGTGCCATTATAGGCCTGGCCTTTATCTCACACAACGCAGGGCCGTTCAGCTCCAGTGTCCGGTGTAAACATTGAGGGAACAAACCTTCCCTCAATACACAGGCCGACACAACAGCAGCAGCAGCAACACCCGCCCGCATAGAAACACAGCACCAAGCCCGCACCGACCCGACCACAGGCCACAGGCCCGGTCACAGGCCCGTGACCCGAGCGGAGCACTTACCGAGCGGCCGCACTCTGCGCCATGTCTCCGTCTGTCTCACTCACTCGCGTCTAACTTTCGGCCGCTGCTCCGTGACTGACGGCGGAAACGGTGCTGCCATCTCCGTGATTGACTGTTCCGTTACCCATTCACATCTCCATGCGGAGCTCCGACCCTCGCCCACTGGCGCCCCCATGAGGCGGAGCTCCGACCCTCGCCCACTAGCGCCCCCATGAGGCGGAGCTCCGACCCTCGCCCACTAGCGCCCCCATGAGGCGGAGATCCGACCCTCGCCCACTGGCGCCCCCATGAGGCGGAGCTCCGACCCTCGCCCACTAGCGCCCCCATGAGGCGGAGCTCCGACCCTCGCCCACTGGCGCCCCCATGAGGCGGAGCTCCGACCCTCGCCCACTGGCGCCCCCATGAGGCGGAGATCCGACCCTCGCCCACTGGCGCCCCCATGAGGCGGAGATCCGACCCTCACCCACTGGCGCCCCCATGGGGCGGAGATCCGACCCTCGCCCACTGGCGCCCCCATGAGGCGGAGCTCCGACCCTCGCCCACTGGCGCCCCCATGAGGCGGAGATCCGACCCTCGCCCACTGGCGCCCCCATGAGGCGGAGCTCCGACCCTCGCCCACTGGCGCCCCCATGGGGCGGAGCTCCGACCCTCACCCACTGGCGCCCCCATGAGGCGGAGCTCCGAGATGCGGCCTCACTCACTGGCGCCCCCATGGGGCGGAGCTCGGACCCTCGCCCACTGGCGCCCCCATGGGGCGGAGCTCCGACATGCAGCCTCGCCCACTGGCGCCCCCTTGGGGCGGAGCTCCGACCCTCGCCCACTGGCGCCCCCAAATTTCACTTCCCGGTTGAGGCAAGCACGTGACACGGCGCTGCTATTTCATGCGGCGATTCAAGGCGCTGGCGCTATAGTTCAGGCAGGAATTCATTGTCTAATGCAGGAACCAGTGGGCTTGCTAGTTATACGCAGCTATTTGTGAGCTCCGGTAAAATAACTTCGAAAGCTAATTTTAAATGGTTATAAAAGAGAAGAAAAATCATGATAAATCAGGATTCGGACGAATGGTTGGTTATGGTAAGATTATTGGATTTAGTGGGATAATTACGCAGGTTGCGTATTTCTTTATTATTAAAACGTTCGACTAATAATATCGAAGACGCATCTGAAAGGATGGTGGCTGGGTTATAAATATGGTGAAGGATGAATGTAAAACGCTTTTGAATGCTCTGAACAAAGTGTCCGCTTGCTATCGCCATTTGGTTACGTGTGCTGGGGGGACATCGGACTCGCAAAATCTACGGGAAGAGTTAAAGAAAACCAGGCGAAAAGCACAGGTCTTAGCAGTTGCTAACAAAAACAAGCTAACAACTATTTTAAAGGACAAAAGTATCAGTAAAGATGATCGAGCCGAATTCGAGCGGCTGTGGGTACTATTTTCGACGTGTATGGAGGTCTTGGAGATCGACATGAGAAGGGCTTTGGAACTGGGGCAAGAGTTTCCACTGAGTGCTCCCACCAAACGCCTGATTCAGACGGGGGTGGTTGGCGGCACATCTGCGGTAGCCGCCCGTGCTATGAATATTCAGAATATGAGATACGAAGAGGGGAACAACATAGACACTGCTGATCTAAACGATTTGGAACAAGAAATCAATGAAGTCGGGGAAATGATATACGAAATGGACATGAAAGTGAACGTCCTTCAGTGGACCGTAGAAGCAAAGCAAGGCCCCGGCTCTGAGCTGAAGTCTACTGTCACTGCTGGCGCTTCGACCCTTGCTGTGGTGTCCACCAGCGGTGCGGGCAACGAGAAACTATGTGACACCAACAAGGTTTTTGCTGGAACGATGTTCAGCGCTGTATTAATAATTGCCATTGTTCTAACTGTGTGTATTGTAAAATTTGCTTAACACTTCAATTTCCTCGTTGTTGCGAAGGAATTATTTGGCCCTTCCGTCTATGCGAGGTAGTAGTGTTGCAAAAGCGGGGGTTGGTTGTTATGTTACAGTAGAAGTAGTACAACGTAAATATTCAGGTACTTCAACTGAAATGTACAAAGGCAATGTTTTGAATTGATGTTCAGTAGAAAACCACATGTTAATCGTTATTGTATTAATACCTTAATTTTGATAGATTGGCCAACTGCAAAATGTTACGCCCTCGTTTCTTCAACTAAAAGTGAGACGTCTTTCTGTCGCTGTCACTCGCTTGCTCTGTACTTTGGGAACGTGGTGAATGTGAACATGGGTTGCACTTGTTGCAGCTTTTAGATCACAACCAGATCAGAAACGGGTCCGTGTTGTAGTCGGAGACATACCTAATGGTACTGTTGTGGTGACACAACTTTCATGAAGGCTATATTCAAGCTTGTATTAAGCCGATACAGTCCTGACTACGAGAGCTGTCAGTACGGAGTTTGTACGTTCTCCGTGATCTTCGGTTTCCTCCCACACTCCAAAGACGTGCAGGTTTGTAGGTTAATTGGCTTGGTGTAAGTGTAAATTGGCCCTAGTGTGTGTAGGATGATGTTAATGTGCGGGGGTCGCTGGTCGACGCGGACCCGGTGGGTCTAAGGGTTCTGTCACTAAACTAAACAAAGTCACAAGTCATAGGAGTAAAATTAGGCCATTCGGCCCATCGAGTCTACTCTGCCATTCAATCACGGCTGATCTCTGCCTCCTAATCCCATTTCCTGCCTTCTCTCCATAACCTTTGACACGCATTCTAATCAATAATTTGTCTATCTCTGCCTTAAACACCCACTAACTTGGCCTCTGCGACAATGAGTTCCACAGATTAACTACCTTCTCACCAAAGAAGTTTCTCCTCACCTCCTTTCTAAAAGAGCACCCTTTAATTCTGAGGCTACGACCCCTGGTCCTAGACTCTCCCACTAGTGGAAGCACCACATCCACTCTATCTATGCATTTCACTATTCTGTAAGTTTCCATGACCCCTGCCACGAACTGTATACTTCCCCCTTACATATGACTTCTCAAGGTGCAGCATCTCACACTTGCTCAAACTAAACTCCAACTGTCATTTCTGCACCCATATCTTTTATCTTCTAAATTCTAGTCAATACTGCCTGTGTAATATTGAATAAATATGAATTCATTTGTATATCTCCCACAACCATGTAAACTGCTAACCATCCAGCATCTCAAACTTAACTGCATGTTAACTGACAGGGCGAATGGTTGACAAACACTATTTTCATAAAATCCTTGATACCTTATCCTTTCCATCTTCAATAAACCACCTTCTGAGCGGACTCCAAATCTATGTGCCTTTCATACAATTCCGCACATCCTTTACGCAAGGAGTGAGGCACATCTAATCATATATTAGGTGGCTATTTGAAACCAATGAACAACATTCAGTTTCAAACCCTTTCAGATAGCCACCATACTAATTCTACTCTTACATGTCTAAATAAATAAATATTACAATTTCTTACTTTGCTTTCTCTTGTGTATACGCAATCATTACCAGAATAGTCGCCTTACCTTAAGGTATCTCTGTCCCATTCCTACTTATTTAAACGCTGCTTTAAGGCATCGACCAAAGAGGCTTCCGTGTGCATTGACAATCAATTGTACATCCATCATTTTTGATTTCTACCGCTGGAAACATAGTTGGTGACTTTGGTCTTTGATCTGTCCTTCACAATTGGTATCTACCTCTTCACCAAGCTGCGCTAAAAGATCTAGATTTTTAAAATTAATCCACATCCCTCACTCTCCCTTTTTACTCCTTTATGAAGGTATTCCTAGTAGACCTTCACTAACATTTGGTGTAAATTGTTTCTGCTTGGGATTTTGAAAAGGGTCTGAGCCCCTATGAACTTTCCTTAATGTAAAGGCTAATAAATAGTGCAACTTGCCGCGATAGACGTTTTACGTGTCCCTGTCCATTAATGCAGTTGAGCAGCTTGAACCTCTGCAGATCAACGTTCATTACGTAAAATGTAAGCCCCGCCAAAATCTTGGATTAGAACATTACAAAAAGGTCCTCAATACGATTAAAAGCCAACATTTCAATTCAGGACTCTGAATAACACCCCCGCCTCATAAGCAACGTAGCCTGGCGTTTCCATCTGCTCACACACGTTAAGCTCCTGCTCGGGCCAATGTTGATCTTGTAAACGCTGCGGTGTGCGTCCAGATGACGTTCACTTGGGCACTGGATGTGGAATCAACACCTACCGTAGTGCTCTAATGAGAGAATTGGTATTAGTGTGACTACACACATTATATTCACGTTAAGATTTCCACTGTCTTACAACATTGCCTCTCTTCCTACACGTGGAACTCAACAGGTGCCTGAAGGAAGGGATGAAGCCTGCAAGCCTTTAATGTCTGTAAATGGCAGGGCTTAATATTAACCCCCCGATTTACTCAGAACTCCCTTTCATAATTCCACAAATCCTATTTAAATGTGACACTTAAAATACAAATTACATTTTGGGCTATAATGCTGTGGCGAATGAACATGTCAACGTTAAGTTAAACTGGACGTTGGAGTTGCGCATTTGTACCGAATTGGATTTCGCGAATTAAAGCGGATCATTCATCACTGGAACTACCTGACATTTAGTTAAAACCAATCATGCCAAGAAGTGTATAACCGAATACTATATGTGGTGAGAGTCCGGTTTAAAAATAACATCCTCTTGTCACATATAGAGGCATCGGCTTTGGAGGGATCGGCAGTCTTCCTTGGCTAGATCCCGAATCACGAGCACTAATTTCTCGTGTAGGAAGAAATTACAGATGCTGGTTTGAACCGAGGATAGAAGCAAAATGCTGGAGTAACTCAGCAGGACCGGCAGCATCTCTGGAGAGGAATAGGTGACGTTTCGGGTAGAGACACTTCTTCAGATTTGTCACAGGCTAAGAAGGCCCCACAGGCACTAAATGGTTTAAAATTAGTGAGACCAGACGTGGTCACATTAGTTGAACAGAAAGAGCCAATTATTAGCGTGGCTCTTCACTCATTGTGTGATCGCGTACAGTCCGCAATGACGACCCCGAGGTTCCCGTTACAGGCAGAGTGCCGGGATATTACACACACAGAGTGCCGGGGTATTACACACACAGGGTGCCGGGGTATTACAGGCAGAGTGCTGGGGTATTACACACACAGAGTGCCGGGGTATTACAAGCAGAGTGCCGGGGTATTACACACACAGGGTGCCGGGGTATTACACACACAGGGTGCCGGGGTATTACAAGCAGAGTGCCGGGGTATTACAAGCAGAGTGCCGGGGTATTACACACACAGGGTGCCGGGGTATTACACACACAGGGTGCCGGGGTATTACAGGCGCAGGGTGCCGGGGTATTACACACACAGCGTGCCGGGGTATTACACACACAGGGTGCCGGGATATTACAAGCAGAGTGCCGGGGTATTACACACACAGGGTGCCGGGGTATTACACACACAGAGTGCCGGGGTATTACAAGCAGAGTGCCGGGGTATTACACACACAGGGTGCCGGGGTATTACACACACAGGGTGCCGGGGTATTACAGGCGCAAGGTGCCGGGGTATTACAGGCGCAGGGTGCCGGGGTATTACACACACAGCGTGCCGGGGTATTACACACAGAGGGTGCCGGGGTATTACACACACAGGGTGCCGGGGTATTACAGGCAGAGTGCCGGGGTATTACACACACAGGGTGCCGGGGTATTACAGGCAGAGTGCTGGGGTATTACACACACAGAGTGCCGGGGTATTACACACACAGGGTGCCGGGGTATTACAGGCAGAGTGCCGGGGTATTACACACACAGGGTGCCGGGGTATTACACACACAGTGCCGGGGTATTACAGGCAGAGTGCCGGGGTATTACAGACGCAGGGTGCCGGGGTATTACAGGCAGAGTGCCGGGGTATTACACACACAGGGTGCCGGGGTATTACACACACAGAGTGCCGAGGTATTACAGGCAGAGTGCCGGGGTATTACAGACGCAGGGTGCCGGGGTATCACACACACAGGGTGCCGAGGTATTACAGGCAGAGTGCCGGGGTATTACACACACAGGGTGCCGGGGTATTACACACACAGGGTGCCGGGGTATTACACACACAGGGTGCCGGGGTATTACACACACAGAGTGCCGGGGTATTACACACACAGGGTGCTGGGGTATTACAGACACAGGGTGCCGGGGAATTACACACACAGCGTGCCGAGGTATTACAGGCAGAGTGCCGGGGTATTACACACACAGGGTGCCGGGGTATTACACACACAGGGTGCCGGGGTATTACACACACAGGGTGCCGGGGTATTACACACACAGGGCGTCGGGGTATTACACACACAGGCTGCCGGGGTATTACACACACAGGCTGCCGGGGTATTACACACACAGGCTGCCGGGGTATTACACACACAGAGTGCCGGGGTATTACACACACAGGCTGCCGGGGTATTACACACACAGGGTGCCGGGGTATTACACACACAGGGTGCCGGTGCCGGGGTATTACAGGCAGAGTGCCGGGGTATTACACACACAGGGTGCCGGGGTATTACACACACAGGGTGCCGAGGTATTACAGGCAGAGTGCCGGGGTATTACAGACGCAGGGTGCTGGGGTATCACACACGCAGGGTGCCGAGGTATTACACACACAGGGTGCCGAGGTATTACAGGCAGAGTGCCGGGGTATTACACACACAGGGTGCCGGGGTATTACACACACAGGGTGCCGGGGTATTACACACACAGGGTGCCGGGGTATTACACACACAGGGTGCCGGGGTATTACACACACAGGGTGCTGGGGTATTACAGGCAGAGTGCTGGGGTATTACACACACAGGGTGCCGGGGTATTACACACACAGGGTGCCGGGGTATTACACACACAAGGTGCCGGGGTATTACACACACAGAGTGCCGGGGTATTACACACACAGGGTGCCGGGGTATTACAGACACAGGGTGCCGGGGAATTACACACACAGCGTGCCGGGGTATTACAGGCAGAGTGCCGGGGTATTACACACACAGGGTGCCGGGGTATTACACACACAGGGTGCCGGGGTATTACACACACAGGGTGCCGGGGTATTACACACACAGGCTGCCGGGGTATTACACACACAGGCTGCCGGGGTATTACACACGCAGGCTGCCGGGGTATTACACACGCAGGGTGCCGGGGTATTACACACGCAGGGTGCCGGGGTATTACACACGCAGGGTGCCGGGGTATTACACACGCAGGGTGCCGGGGTATTACACACGCAGGGTGCCGGGGTATTACACACGCAGGGTGCCGGGGTATTACACACGCAGGGTGCCGAGGTATTACACATGCAGGGTGCCGGGGTATTACACACACAGGGTGCCGGGGTATTACACACACAGGGTGCCGGGGTATTACACACACAGGGTGCCGGGGTATTACACACACAGGGTGCCGGGGTATTACACACACAACGCGTTGGTGTATTCGACAAGGTTGTGCAAGGTAGGCTGCTCAGGAAAGTTAGATTGCATGGGTTCCAAGGAGAGATAGCTGAATTGATAGAATATTGGCTGATGGAAGGAAGCAGAGGCTGATGGTGGAAGGTTGCTTCTCGGATGGAGGCCTGTGACTAGTGGTGTGCCTCAGGGTTCGGTGCTGGGCCCGTTACTGTTTGTCATCTACATCAATGATTTGGATGAGAACATGCATGGCAAGATTAGCAAATTTGCTTGTGATACAAAAATGGGAGCCAGGAATCAAGGGGTTAAGAGCTTCTATACCCAATTGGCCAAGCTGCGTCGTTTAAATCAGGTTCGGGTTTTTGTCTTCTTTTAACTAAATTAAAGACTATTTTCTTAAACTTGAACCTGGTTTGTGATTATGTTACGCGACTCTGAGGTACCTGCCTTCAGGAGTCATAACATCCTTCATCAGTCAGAGTTTTGATTATAGAAGTTGGGAGGTCATGTTGTAGTTTTGTAAGACATTGATGGGGCCGCATTTAGAGTATTGTGTTCAGTTGTGCGCAGCATGTTACAGAAAGGATGTTGTCAAGCTGGAAAGGGTACAGAGAAGATTTACAAGGACGTTGCCAGGGCAAGAAGGTCTGAGCTATAGGGATAGGTGGAGTCGGCAGAGACTCAAGAGGATGAGGGGTGATCTTATTGAGGTGTATAGAATCATAAGAGGGATAGATCGGGTAGATGCACAGTCTCTTGCCCAGAGTCGATGAATCGAGGACCAGAGGACAAACGTGTAAGGTGAAAGGGAAAAGATTTAATAGAAATCACAGGGGTAGCTTTTTCACACAAACGGTGGTGAGTGTATGGAACAAGCTACCAGAGGAGGTATAGGAGGCAGGGACTATCCCAACATTTAAGAAACAGTTAGACACGTACACGGATAGGACAGGTTTGGAGGGATATGGGCCAAATGCAGACAGACAATAGGTGCATGAGTAGGCCATTTGGCCCTTCAAGCCAGCACCGCTTTTCAATGTGATAATGGCTGATCATCCCCAATCAGTACACATTTCCTGCCTTCTTCCCATATTCCCTGACTCCGCTATTTGTAAGAGCCCTATCTAGCTCTCTTGAAAGCATCCAGAGAACCTGCCTCCACCGCCCTCTGAGGCAGAGAATTCCACAGACTCACCACTCTCTGTGAGAAAAAGTGTTTCCTCATCTCCATTCTAAATGGCTTACTCCTTATTCTTAAACTGTGGCCCCTGGTTCTGGACTCCCCCAACATCGGGAACATGTTTCCTGCCTCTAGCGTGTCTAAGCCCTCAACAATCTTATCTGTTTCCATGAGATTCCCTCTCATCCTTCTAAACTCCTGAGTGTACAAGCCCAGCTGCTCCATTCTGCACTCCCTCAATAGCAAGAATGTCCTTCCTCAAATTAGGGGACCAAAACTGCACACAATACTCCAGGTGTGGTCTCACTAGGGCTCTGTACAACTGCAGAAGGACCTCTTTGCTCCTATATTCGATTCTTCTTGTTATAAAGGCCAACATGCCATTCGCTTTCTTCACTGCCTGCTGTACCTGCATGCTTACTTTCATAGACTGATGTACAAGGACCCCCAGATCCCGTTGTACTTCCCCTTTTCCCAACTTGACGCCATTTAGACAGGTGGGACTAGTGTAGCTGGGACATGTTGGCCGGTGTGAGCAAGTTGGGCCGAAGGGCCTGTTTCCAAGCTGTATCACTCTGACTCTGAGTAACAGAGCCGGCCGTGCTGCATCTCTGCAGAACACGGTTCGGTGACATTTAGGGTTGGGATCCAGAGATGCTGCCTGACCCGCTGAGTTACTCCAGCACTTTGTGTTCTCAGGTTGCCACTACTTTCTTCCTTAATTCTCCACCTCACTCCCACGCTGACATGTATCCTCCCGCTTTGTTACAATGAAGCCAATGCAAGCCTAGGAAACTGCATATTGTCTTCCATCAGACTGGCTGCAGCTACCTGCACTTAACATTGTACTCACTTCAGGCAACTTGTTTTCCATGTCTGTATCAGTCATAATTTTGTTTTGTGTTTTTTTTTTAATGTTTTAGCATTATACCTTTACAGTTACAGAGAAAATGCAGGTAAAAAAAAGTGTAAGGGCTGCAATAAGATTGGTTGGGAGATCAGAAAGTCCTTAGCTTACAGGTTAATTTCCCACTATACATTGTTACTTTTTTTTAATTTAGTTTTATTTAAAAAATATTTTTATTATCTTTATCTTTATCTTGAACGATTAAAAAAAGAAAAGAAAAGAAAAGATGAAAATGAATAAATAAAAGGAAAATTATATATATACTTGTATATATATATATATACACACATATACACATACATACATATACATGTACATATACATATACAAATATACACACATACACAGACATAACATATGTGTACATACATAAATTAAAAAATCAAAAGCCAATTTCAACATAATACACATTAGACTCGTTCGAAAGGGATAGGAAGAAGCCTATGCTTGTCAAGGCCTACCCCCATTCTTCACCATTAACAAATGCAAAATTCAATAAAATAAACCAAACAGACAATTCAATTAAAACTACTCCAATCAAGCTATTAATTAAAAAAGTAATAGAAGTAATGGACAATAGTTTAAAGGGAGACCAGATCTTTAAGAATTGGTCTGATTTGTCTGTTCGGACGAATCTCATATCTTCAAGGTGTAACATTTCAAACATATTTGAAATCCAAATTCTTAGCGTTGGTGTGGGTGCATTTTTCCAGAATTTAAGTATACGTTTTTTTGCTGTTATTAAGCCATAGTTAAGGAAACTCTTTTGGAACGAAGTCAGCTCAAAGCCGACTTCCATTGTTCCAAAAATAATCAGATCTACGTTGGGTTTCAGTTTTATTTTAAATAATTTTGTAAAAATGTCAAAAATGTCACTCCAAAACTTTTGGAGTTTTATGCAAAAAACAAAGGAATATGCTATGGTTGCATCTTGAGATAAACATTTATCACAAATGGGGGAGACATTTGGAAAGATTTTGTTCAGTTTAGTTTTCGAATAATATAATCTATTTAAAATTTTGAATTGAATTAAGATATGTCTTACATTGATCGAGCATTTATGCACATATAACAAGTATTTATCGCATCTCTCTTTCGAGATTTTTATAGATAGTTCTTGTTCCCAATCTCTTCTAATTGTGTCAGATTATGGTATTTCTATATGTAGAATTATATTATACAAGTATGATATTAAGTTAGTTGAATCTGCCTTTCTGTTCATAGCTTCATCTAATAAATCTGTAATCAGAGTTTGGTATTCTTGTGAATGTTTTTTCAAATCGTCCTGGATTTGAAGGTATTTAAAATGTTGATTACTTTTCAGGTTGTAGTTGAGTTGTAGTTGTTGGAATGATAAAAAAAAATTCCCGTTTCATACATGTCTCCAAGCATTTTAATTCCTATTCTTTCCCAATGGGTAAATGTTTTATCAATAATGGATGGTTTAAACGACGGATTATTAACTATAGGAGAGAGAAGCGATAGGTTTCTTAATTTGAGAGTTAATTTTATTTGTTTCCAAATTCTAATTGTACTATGAATAATTGGATTGTTCTTGTATATTGTATTATTCATTTTTTTCGGTGAGAGAAGGATCGCTCCTATATTAAAAGGGGAACAATCCTCTTTCTCCATTACTATCCAATCTACCCGTTGGGCAGAATTGTCCAACAGGTGAATTATATTTTTGGTATTTACTGCCCAATAATAGTACAAAAAATTGGGGAGTGTTTGTCCACCAAATTCTTTGGGTTTACACAAGTGTCGTCTTTGGATTCTTTGGGACTTACAGTCCCATATAAAATTTGTGATATCAGAATCAAGGTTTTTTAAATACTTTTTAGGTAAGTATATTGGTGTTGATTGAAATAAATATAAAATTTGTGGTAAAAAAAATCATTTTTATGACATTTATTCTGCCTATTAAAGACATCGGAAGTGTTTTCCAAAATTTCATCAAGGCATTTAATTTAGTAAGTAAGGGCATATAGTTTGCATTGAATGAAGATTTATATTTTCCGGTAATTTCAATTTCCAAATATTTAAATTTTTCTGTAGCAATTTTAAAAGCAAATTTTAAAAGGTGTGTCGAATCTTGAGGTTTTATCGTTATAATTTCACTTTTATTCCAATTTATTCTATATCCGAATTCCTCTATTAAGTTTAGTATGTTTGGTATGCTGGTTTGCGATTTTATAATATACAATAATACATCGTCTGTGTATAGTGATATTTGATTATTTGAGTATTTTGTATTATAACCCTGGATATTCGGATGCATTCTTATGTTTTCTGCTAAGGGTTCCATCACAAGAACAAATAGCAGGGGTGATAATGCACATCCCTGTCGATTGTCCCTGGATAGTTGAAATTTCGGAGACAATATATTATTAGCTAATATTCTGGCAGTCGGCTTATCATATAATAATTTTACACATGAAATAAAGTTCTCTCCCCTTTGAAATTTTTGCAATACTTTGAAGAGGTATTCCCATTCCACTTGGTCGAATGCTTTTTCTGCGTCCAATTAAATAATTGATAGGTCTTGCTCTTCAGTTTTGTATGAGTGCATTATATTAAACAGACGTCTCAAATTATTGAATGAGTATCTCTTGGGTATAAACCCCGTTTGATCCGCATTTATTAATTTACTAACATATTTACTGAATCTTCTTGCAAGAGTTTACGCTAGTATTTTCTGATCTGTGTTTAAGAGTGAGATGGCTCTATATGAGCCAGGGTCTTCTAAATCTTTATCTTTTTTAGGTATGAGTGTAATCGTTGATTCCGCTAATGTTTCTGGTAATGTTTGTTCTTTGAAAGCGTATGTGTACAGTTTTTGTAGTCGTGGTGAGATTATCTCGTAAAATCTTTTGGAAAATTCATTACTAAATCCTTCCGGTTTTACCATTCTTCAATGAATTTATTGTCTCTTCTATTTCCTTAATTGAGACCTGAGCTCCTAATTTCTTCTGTTCCAGCAGATTAGGTTTTGAGAGGTTACAGTTATCCAAAAAAAAAAAAAAACTTTGGTGCTATCTGCTGATGTTTTGGATGTATATAAATTTTGATAAAATTGGGCAAATCTTTTATTGATATCATTAGGTAATGTTAACAATTCACCTTTAATTTTTGAAATTGTATGATCCTTTTCCCGTTTTATCAATTGATTTGCCAAGAGTTTATGTGGTTTATTGCCGAATTCAAAGTTTTCCTGTTTTGTAATTTGAAATATTCTTATAACTCTTACAGATAAGATACTGTTTAATTTAAATTTCAGTATTGTTATTTTATTGTGTTTGTCTAAGGTTGATTCTTTAGCATTCTTTAGATCCAGTTGTCTAATTCGTTCTTCTAGCTGCAATTGTTCGTTCTTATTCTTTTTATTTTGAAAAGCTTGGTATGAAATTATAGATCCTCTGATAAATGCCTTAAAAGATTCCCATAATAAAGAGGGTGAAATGCCTGGGGTGTCGTTAGTCTCAAAAAAAAGTTCAATCTGTTGTTTTAGATATATACCACCTTGTGAGTTGTTTAGAATTTGAGGATTGAACCTCCAAAACAATTTTTTATTAGACATTCCTTCTAGTTTAAAAAAAAATGTTAACGAAAAATGATCGGAGATAGTGCTATTATGATATTTAGGATTCTTTGTGTACGGAATTAATTTTGTATCCACTAAAAAATAGTAGATACGTGAATATGTTTTTTGTTCCATTGAGTAAAAAGAGTATTCCCTTCCAACTGGGTTAGCAATCCTTCATACATTTGTTATATTTGTGTTTTTTATGTATTTATTTAAGAGTTCGCTAGCTTTAGATTTTATGTTATGGCTCTTTTGTTGTGCAGATTTATCCAAGTAAGGATCTAAAATGCAATTGAAGTCTCCCTCAATTATCACATTTTGATAGTTAAACCCTGAAATTATATTCAGGATTTTATTATAAAATTGGGGATTATCAAAATTAGGCACGTAAATATTTACCATAGTGAGTGGGGTAGAGTGAATCTCTCCGGTAACTATGAGATATCCCCCCTCTTTATCTGCTGTGATATTCTTTGATTTAAATGGTATACCTTTATGAATAATAATTGCCATGCCTCTGTATTTAGAGATATATGAAGAGTGATATGTTTGACCGATCCAATTTGCCTTCAGTCTGGTCTGGACTTGACGTTTCAAATGTGTTTCTTGTAGAAAAATTATGTCTGAATTAAGCGATTTCAATTATGCGAAAATCTTACCCCTTTTAATTGGCTCATTAACACCCCTTATGTTCCAGCTGCAAAACGTGATACCTCCAATTTTCTTTTGTTTATCGTCTTGCATTTTAAATTACTTTGATACCTTTAAGTCATATGGTGCAACAGAATACCTCAGCACTCTAGGTGTTGGGTGGGCACTCACGGCTACCAGGTTCTGTTGGTATATCCCTTTTAAACTTATCCTTAAGAAAAAAGACAGAAAAGTGTAAAGTGATGTAAAAATTTAAAAAAGTGATATTACAGTATCTAAAAATAGCGATACAGTAAAAAAAATAAGCACCTATTGGTGGTAGTTACATGTTTAAAGACTTATGTTGCTGTTAATCTACATTTACCTCCACTCCCTTAACAAAAAATAGCAAAACTATATAGCAAAACTACACATTTGTATATCTAATTAAGTCAGCAAATTGTCTACCATTTACTATATACTAACAGTTTTTATGTTTACTTCACATCCAGTCATAATTTTTTATCAAATGGCCAAGATCCCCCCTTTTCTTCCCTCTGGATGTAGACAACATGCCCAGCTCATGACCGGCCTCGTCTTCCTGCACTTAATTTCACTACCCCTTATTCCCTTGTCTATGTTCTCACTCCCATTCACTCACGGTCATTGTCTACAACTTGTGCCCCTGGTCGTCATTATCAGAATCTACTCGCTATCACAAGTTAAGATTTTTTTCTCTCTATCCCAGTTCTGACAAAGGGTGGTCAACCTGAATCATTAACTCAGGTCAAATCATTAACACAGGAGCCGTTGGAAGAGAAGGAGGGGGAGGAGCGACACCCGACCGGTAAGCTGAAAAATCCAGCGTGGGGCTTGTTTTTTCAGAGGCCCACAGGAGCCGTTGGAAGAGGAGGAGGGGGAGGAGCGACACCCGACCGGTAAGGTTTAAAATCCAGCGCGGGGCTTGTTTGCCGAAATCCATAACCTTCCATTCGGAGAAGTGGATTTTTTGAGGCAACTGCTGATTGGTGGGAAGTGGACTAGGGTAAGCAGCTGATTGGCCGTTAGATTTCAGCAGTTTGTAGTGTATTTTGTATTGTGTTGATATTGTATCCTGTGTAAGGGGCGAGTATGAAGGCCAGGGCAGTGTACTGTTGTGGATGTCAGATGTGGGAGGTCAGGGAATCTGATAGCCCTCCAGACGTCCACATCTGCGCCAGGTGTGTCGAGATGGGGCACCTAAAGGACTGTGTTAGGAACCTGGACCAACAGCTCGAGGACCTCCGTCTGGTCAGGGAGAGTGAGGAGGTCATAGAGAGGAGTTACAGGGAGGTGGTCACTCCCAGACCACAGGAGGCAGACAAGTGGGTCACAGTTAGGAAGGCCAAGGGGCAGAGGCAGGGGCTAGAGAGTACCCCTGTGACTGTACACCTGGAAAATAGGTACTCGTGTTTGAGTACAATTGGAAGGGACAGCTTACCTGGGGGCAGCAACAGCAGCCGGGCCTCCGGCACAGAGACCGGCCCTGATGCTCAGAAGCGTAGCAAAAAGAGGAGGGCAATTGTAATTGGGGACTCTATAGTTCGGGGGTCGGATGGACGATTCTGTGGACGCAGTTGGGAGACCCGGATGGTAGTTTGCCTCCCTGGTGCCAGGGTCTCGGATGTGTCGGAATGTATCGAAAAGATTCTGAAAAGGGAGGGAGAGGAGCCTGATGTTGTGGTACACATAGGTACCAATGACATAGGCAGAAAAAGAGAAGAGGTCCTGAAAGGAGAATTTAGGGAGTTGGGGGGAAAGTTAAGGAGAAGGACCAAAAGAGTAACAATTTCAGGATTACTGCCTGTGCCACGTGACAGTGAGAGTAGAAATGGAATGAGGTGGAGGATAAATGCATGGCTGAGGGACTGGCGCACTGGGCAGGGATTCAAGTTTCTTGATCACTGGAACCTCTTTTGGGGAAGGCATGATCTGTACAAAAAGGATGGGTTGCACTTGAACCCGAGGGGGACCAATATACTGGCAGGGAGATTTGCAAAGGCTACTGGGGAGACTTTAAACTAGAAAAGCTGGGGGGAGGGAATCGGGTAGAGGGGGCTAGGGGACAGGGTGTGGGGCAAGAGGCAGAGAAGGGAAGCACACTCGGACCCAAAATGTAGGCGAGAAAGAGGAAAAAGATAATAAACAGAGAATAAGGGATGGTGGGTTTCTAAAATGTGTATATTTTAATGCTAGGAGCATTGTAAGAAAGGTGGATAAACTTAGAGCTTAGATTGACACCTGGAAATATGATGTTGTGGCAATCAGTGAAACATGGTTGCAAGAGGGCTGTGATTGGAAACTAAATATTCCAGGATTTCGTTGTTTCAGGTGTGATAGAATTGGAGAGACCAGAGGTGGAGGTGGAGTGCTTGTCAGAGAAGATATTACAGCAGTGCTTTGGCAGGATAGATTAGAGGGCTCCTCTAGGGAGGCTATTTGGGTGGAACTGAGAAGTGGGAACGGTGTAGCAATACTTTTAGGGGTGTATTATAGACCGCCAAATGGTGAGCGAGAATTGGAAGAGCAAATATGTAAGGAGATAGCAGATATTAGTAGTAAGCACAAGGTAGTGATTGTGGGAGATTTCAATTTTCCAAATATAGACTGGGAAACACATTCTGTAAATGGGCTGGATGGCTTGGAGTTTGTAAAATGTGTGCAGGATAGTTTTTTGCAGCAATACATAGAGGTATCGACCAGAGAAGGGGCAGTGCTGGACCTCCTGTTAGGAAATGAGGCAGGTCAGGTGACGGAGGTATGCGTTGTTGAGCACTTCGGGACCAGTGATCACAATACCATTAGTTTCAATATAATTATGGAGAGATTCAGAACTGGACCTAGGGTAGAGGTTTTTGATTGGAGAAAGGCTAACATTGAAGGAATGCGTAAGGATTTAAAAGGAGTGAATTGGGACATTTTGTTTTATGGGAAGGATGTAGAAGAGAAATGGAGGACATTTAAAGGGGAAATTGTAAGAGTACAGAATCTTTATGTCCCTGTTCGGTTGAAAAGAAATAGTAAAAATTGGAAAGAGCCATGGTTTTCAAGGGAAATTGGGCACTTGTTTCGAAAAAAGTGAGATATCTACAATATTTATATAGGAGGCGTGGAGTAAATGAGGTGCTAGAGGAGTATAAAGAATGTAAAAAGAATCTTAAGAAATAAATTATAAAGGCTAAAAGAAGATATGAGGTTGCTTTGGCAAGAAAGGTGAAAGTAAATCCAAAGGGTTTCTACAGCTATATTAATAGCAAAAGGATAACAAGGGATAAAATTGGACCATTAGAGAGCCAGAGTGGACAGCTATCTGCAGAGCCAAAAGAGATGGGGGCAATATTGAACAATTTATTTTCTTCGGTATTCACCAAGGAGAAGGATATTGAACTCTGTGAGGTAAGGGAAAAAAGTAGAGTAGCTATGGAAACTATGAGATTCAAAGAGGAGGAAGTACTGACACTTTTGAAAAATATAAGTTAGTGTAGAAATAGCAGGAGCTATGAGAGAAATATTTCAAATGTCATTAGAAACGGGAATAATGCCGGAGGATTGGCGTACTGCGCATGTTATTCCATTGTTTAAAAAGGGTTCAAAGAATAAACCTAGCAATCATAGACCGGTTAGTTTGACGTCAGTGGTGGGCAAATTAATGGAAAGGATACTTGGAGATAATATATATAAGCATCTGGATAAACAGGGTCTGATCAGGAACAGTCAACATGGATTTGTGCCTGGAAGGTCATGTTTGACAAACCTTCTTGAATTTTTTGAAGAGGTTACTAGGGAAATTGATGAAGGTAAAGCAGTGGATGTTGTCTGTATGGATTTCAGTAAGGCCTTTGACAAGGTTCCCCATGGAAGGTTGGTTAAGAAGGTTCAATCTTTGGGTGTTAATGGTGGAGTAGCAGGATGGATTCAACAGTGGCTGAATGGGAGATGCCAGAGAGTAATGGCTGTTTGTCAGGTTGGAAGCTGGTGACCAGTGGGGTACCTCAGGGATCTGTGTTGGGTCCACTGTTGTTTGTCATGTACATCAATGATCTGGATGATGGGGTGGAAAATTGGTTAAGTAAGTATGCAGATAATACTAAGATAGGTGGTGTTGTGGATAATGAAGTAGATTTTCTACAGAGAGATTTGGGCCATTTGGAAAAGTGGGCTGAAAGATGGCAGATGGAGTTTAATGCTGATAAGTGTGAAGTACTACATCTTGGCAGGACAAATCAAAATAGGACGTACATGGTAAATGGTAGGGAATTGAGGAATGCTGTGGAACAGAGGGATCTAGGAATAACTGTGCATAGTTCCCTGAAGGTGGAATCGCATGTCGATAGGGTGGTAAAGAAAGCTTTTGGTGTGCTGGCCTTTATAAATCAGAGCATTGAATATAGGAGTAGGGAAGTAATGTTAAAATTGTACAAGGCATTGTTAAGACCAATTCTGGAGTATGGTGTAAAATTTTGGTCGCCTAATTATAGGAAGGATGTCAACAAAATAGAGAGAGTACAGAGGAGATTTACTAGAATGTTGCCTGGGTTCCAGCAACTAAGTTACAGAGAAAGGTTGAACAAGTTAGGTCTTTATTCTTTGGAGCGCAGAAGGTTAAGGGAGGACTTGATTGAGGTCTTTAAAATGATGGATAGACAGAGTTGACGTGGATAAACTTTTCCCATTGAGGGTAGGGAAGATTCAAACAAGAGGGCATGACATGAGAATTAAGGGACAGAAGTTTAGGGGTAACATGAGGGGGAACTTCTTTACTCAGAGAGTGGTGGCTGTGTGGAATGATCTTCCTGCAGAAGTGGTGGAGGCAGGATCGATTTTAACATTAAAAGTAAAGTGGATAGGTATATGGATGGGAAGGGAATGGAGGGGTATGGTCTGAGTGCAGGTAGATTGGACTAGGGGAAAATAAACGGACTGGAAGGGCCGAGAGGGCCTGTTTCCGTGCTGTACTTGTTATATGGTTAACTGTTTCTCATCCCACAGAAGCATCCTGACCTGCTGATTTGTTTCAGCATTTGTGTTTGAGTTGTGAAGATTGTTATTGGAACTATTTCTTCTGAAGTTGAAAAGGCTGGGATTTCTTTTGACTTCGAAAACCCATTGATATCATTTAGTTACAAGTTCATGTGCTGATCAATTAAATGTAAATAATCACAAGAAATAGAGTGATACAGTGTGGAAACAGGCCCTTCGGCCCAACTCGGCCAACAATGTCCCAGCTACACTAGTCCTACTTGCCCGCGTTTGGTCCATATCCCTCCAAACCTGTCCTATCCATGTACCTGTCTAACCGTTTCTCAAAATATGGTATTGTCCCAGCCTCAACTACCTCCTCTGGCAGCTTGTTCCATACACCCACCACCCTTTGTGTGAAAAAGTAACCCCTTGGATTCCTAATAAATCTTTTCCCCTTCATCTTGAACCTACCGGTATGTCCTCTCGTCCTCGGTTCCGCTACTCTGGGCAAACGACTCTATGCATCTACCCGATCTATTCCTCTCATAATTTTGTACACCTTTATAAGATCTCCCCTCATCCTCCTTCCTGCGTTCCATAGAATAGAGACCCAGCCTACTCAACCTCTTCCTATAGCTCACACCCTGTAGTCCTGGCAACATCCTTGTAAATCTTTTCTGAACCCTTTCCAGCTTGACAATATATTTCCTATAACATGGTGCCCAGAACTGAACACAATATTTAAAATCCGGTCTCACCAACGTCATATACAACTGCAACGTGACCTCCCAACTTGTATACTCTATACTCTGACTGATGAAGGCCAAAGTGCCAAAAGCCTTTTTGACCACCTCATCTACCTGCGACTCGACCTTCAATGAACCATGCACCTGTACTCCTAGATCCCTCTGCTCTACAACACTACCCAGAGCCCTACCATTTACTGTGTAGGTCCTGCCCTTGTTCGACATCCCAAAATGCAATACCTCACAATACCTCTCTGTATTAAATTCCATCAACCATTCCTCAGCCCACCTGGCCAATCGATCCAAATCCTGCTGCAATCCTTTCATAACTATCTTCATCATCTGCAAAACCACCCACTTTTGTATCATCAGCAAACTTGCTAATTATGCCCTGTATGTTCTCATCCAAATCATTGATGTAGATGACAAATAGTAACGACCCCAGCACTGAACCCTGAGGCACACCACTAGTCACAGGCCTCCAGTCCAAGAAGCTACCTTCCCCCATCACCCTCTGCTTCCTTCCATGGAGCCAATTTGCTATCCATTCAGCTATCTCTCCTTGGATCCCATGCGATCTAACATTCCAGAGCAGCCTACAATGCGGAACCTTGTCAAATGCCTTACTAAAATCCATATACACAACATCTACAGCTCTGCCCTCATCGACTTTTTTGGTCACGTCTTCAAAAACCTCAATCAAATTTGTGAGACACGACCTCCCACGTACAAAACCATGCTCACTATCCCTAATAGACAATCTGTTATAATAAAGGTTTGATTTGTTACAAATCGTTTGTTGCAAATAGTACCTTTCATGCTGCGTACATGAGATAGGTACTGACTATTATTAGGCATGGGTAAATACAAACTATTATCTACAATGTGGTTGAACATCCATTTAAGGAAAAATTGAACCTCTGTGACAGGTGAATTAGGAGCATGAGCAGACTGCTCAGCCTCAAACATACCACAGGATCACAGCTGTAACCTTAACTCATTACACCTATTTCTTATGGTACCCGGACGTGGTACCCCGATGGACGAGAAGCTGAAGCAAGGATGTCGAAGCCAAAGAACCGAATGGAAACGAGGCCGAAACGCCAAAAAAACCGAAAGAGTAGGAAGACGAAACACCAACTAACCGAAAGGGCAGGACTCCTAAAAGCCAACTAACCGAAAAGCTGTGTTGCCTAAAAGCAAACTCGTCGAAACGCCACCTATCCGAAAGGCGGCGTCGCCTACAGGCCAAAGGACCGACTGCCGCTCAACAGAAAAGTCCAATAACGGACATGACGTTGCTGGGGGGGGGGGGGGGGGGGGGAAACTTGTCAGCGATTGGTCCAGACCCCCGCGTCCATCACATCACTGGAGGGATGAACATTGCCCCGCACCTCCGCTCCACCCAACCCACAGCCCACGGAGGGTGGCCGTGAGAGAGTGGGGGCTGTCCCGAGGGATGCGCATCTTCTGCCACTTTCAACTTCGTGCTTGGGGTCAGATTGCGCAATCACCTGTGTTGTGTGGGAAAATGACCCCCACGGTCTCGTCTTCCCCCTCTCTCTCTCTCTCTCTCTTTCTCCTTCTCTCTGGCTTTTTGGGTGGAGACTCTTCAGACACCGTCTTCAGGTCTGAAGAAGGGTCTCGACACATAACATCACCCATTCCTTCTCTCCAGAGATGTTTCCTGTTCAGCAAAGTTGCTCCAGCATTTTGTGTCTATCTTTGGTGTGACAGTTGTCTCATTTCATCGGCTTCCTGTATTGCGCACCTAAAAGAACACTTTATGTAATATATGTTCATATAATTGCGTTTGAAAATCAAGAATAAGTCTATCTATGACGACTGCTTCAAAACCACAAGGCGGGCTGCATTCTCGGGATGAAAGATGTTTGATGTAACCCGACATCGTGTGCGCCCGTGTCAAGGTGTTATCGCTCATAAACGCACTGACAGTGAGTGGGAATGAACCGTTTTTCCAACCATGTTGCGAGGAGCAGGGAGATCCCTTGGAAAAGCAACATGCCGGTGGAAATGAGCAAAGCCAGGCGTTGCGGTCCCCGCCTGCCAGCAGGTGCAGATGGGATTTCTCGTTCACAATCAGCCTCACAATGTAATTTCGGTCAAATGCTGACAGAGAGAGAAGGGGGATGTCAGAGAGAGAAGGGGCTGAGAGAGAGGGGAGGGGTGGGAGAGAAAGAGAGAGGGGGGAGACAAAGGGAGAGAGCAGGGGAGAGAGAGGGGAGAGAAAGAGAGGAGAGAGAGAGAAAAGGGGAGAGAAAGTGTGAGGGATAAAGTGATTAAACCCCACTATTGTAAGGATTCAGGAGAGGATTTTAACTTGTAAACAGGATTCTAACCGATAGAGGCCTGGGAGAAGATGTTGACACAGCTGGGAATGGGTTTATCAGAACTGACCTTGGGTGAGGATGGATGGCATAGTATAGCGTAGAAGGGAGGTGATAGATGGGACCCTTGTCGGTAGGGACTAGGGATGAAAGGGACCCTTGTCAGTAGAGACTAGCTTTAGTTCAGATATTAAAAAACTGAGATAGGTCAGTTGGAGGTGAGAAAACTAGGCCAGGTCAATTGCAACTGGGCATGCTTAATAAAATTAATGAATATTACTGACACGCCCCTGGTCGGGAAACTGCTCATTACCATGCACATGTATGAACGTGGTATGTATGATGTGGGAGGTACTGGGGGATGTACCTATAGACTGTGCACCTCAGTGCTCTGATTGGGAAGAGCCAGAAGGGGAGGTTATGCCAGCAGAATTATGTGTATAAAGGGGCTTTACCTTTCTGATTTCGGTGTGTCTCAATTTGGAGAGGCACCCGAATTCTGCAGATTTGCAAATAAAAAAGCATTTCTTGTTTCGATGATTTAGTCTCTGAGCAGTGATTGTGAGCACAAACTATATCTCACAAAAGAGAGAAGGGGAGAGAGAGAGAGAAGGGGGAGATAGAGAAGTGGGAGAGAGAGAAGAGGGGAGAGAGAAGGGGGAGATAGGAGTGTGGGGGGTCATTTTACCACACAAGCCATAGGTGACTGGGCAATCTGAACCCAAGCCCCAAGTTGAAAGCGGTTGAAGGTGCGCATCCTTCGGGACAGCCCCCACTCTCCCACGGCCACCCTCCACGAGCTGTGGGTCGGGTGGAGCGGCGGTGTGGGACAATGTACATCCTTCCACAGTGATATGGTGGACGCAGGGGTCTGGACCAATCGCTGACAAGTCCTGCCTCCGGCAACGTCATGTCCATTATTTGACTTTTCTGTTGAGCGGCAGTCGGTTTGTTGGCTCGTCTGCGATGCTTCCTTTCGGGGAGGTGGCGTTTCGACAGAGCAGCAATTCGGTGAGTTTGCTTTTAGGCAACGCAACTTTTCAGTTAGTTGGCTTTTAGGCGTCCCATCCTTTCGGTTAGTTGGCATTTCATCTAAGTACTCTTTAGGTTTTTTGGCATTTTGGCCTCGTTTCCATTCGGTTCTTTGGCTTCGACATGTTTGCTTCGGCTTCCCGTCTGTCGGCGTCACGTCCGCACACGATTTATTACACCTATTTTCAGTCTGAAGAAGGGTATCAACCCGAAACGTTGCCTATTTCCTTCGCTCCATAGATGCTGTCTCACCCACTGAGTTTCTCCAGCATTTTTGTCTACCTTTGAACACCTGTTTATTCACTCGCTAAACTGCCTAATCCACAGAGTTCCAGCATTTCGAGTTTCTTGTCTCTCCATTCCAAGGTAATCTATTTTGTAAATAAATATCTAATTTGAGGTATCCACCTAAAAAATTTAGAAAGTTATGTTATTTGAAGCATTTCTCCAACACACCAGGCAAGCAGTAGACATAATATCTGTGAAAACTATTTCTCCAGTCTGGGGAAAAAGCAATTATCAGTGTCAACATATAAACTTTGCCCTTAGAGAATGTTATCATATTAATTTATGTAGACTTCAGCTACATGTATCATTTGCAAATAACCGTTCATTGCCTATGCAATTGTGTTAACGTTGCAGGATGGTAAATTGAAAAGGGTGCAAATCAATTACTGCCAATAGGTACAACAGTTGCAATTTCCCAGTGTTACATCTATTTGCAAAGATTTCCAAAAGTCTGCAAATTCTTTCAGAAGAAATTAAAATGGGCATATTCAATGTAATCCCATTTATAAATTTCAACGATACAAATTGTCACCGTTCATTTTAGAATTTACTTTTATTTCATGCCAACATAAATTACTGGATTCAAGACTACAACATGCCCCATTCTGGGCTCCTACATGCTGAAAGGATTATGGTTTTATGTATTGGATGAAAGTGGCCATTTGCTGCAACAGTTGGGCCACAGGAATGTCAGGCCTTGCCACACGGTGCATTTAAAGGTGAAGTGTGCTTTCGTGATTTTGTCTGGATTAAAGGAGGCGCCAGACCATCAATTGCCATAAAATCGGTGGTGGACCTGTGCCTCAATTTATGGTGAATATACTCATAACTTAAAAATTGCTTGAAAATAGTTTTTGAATTGGTTTCAACTGGTATAAAAAAATATATATTTTAAATAAAGTGACATGTTCACAATATGACCAATGCACTGCTAGCCAGAGGAGACCAGAGCTCCAAGATTAAGAAATTAGATGCCCACTGAAGTTGTGGAGATTATTTTGAAATACTGCGAAAAAAATTATGATTCAAAGACTGCAAATGATAGAATCTTGACTAAAACTAAGCGCTTCAGGAACTTAGCGGACGGGCAACAGTTGAATGCAACTTCTACATTTAGGAGACAAGACAGTTTGCTGCTAAACTCCTCCAGTACTCTGTCAAAGTCGAGATGTTCTCTTTGCCACAAAAGGTAGGTATGTTACAAAACTTATCTTTAGCGGCGCTGCACTTCTGCCGCTCCCCGTGTGCGCGACTTTCGCGCCTTGCAGAGGGGGGCGGGCTTAAAGTGCCGTTTTTCCACAGGCCTGGATAATCGATGAATGTCGGGCGATTTGGTTGCTGAAGAAAAATCGCTCCGACATTTAATGAATGGTGGTATTTTTAAATTACTCTAGATTATTTATTAACTAGAGTAATTTAAAAATCACCTTCAAAAGCCGTGAGCGCAGACAACCGGAAGCATTTTGCATAGGGGAGAAAAAAAGGTAAATACTTTATTTTTATATTAAAAGTTGGTTTTTCGGGAGGCATTAATAATATTTTTATGTTGCGAAATGGGGTCCCCAAAAAATGTATGAACCCCCAGTATTTTTCCCCCCGACTTCACCGCTAACCGCAACGTTCTAATCCACCGCATTCTACTAAAACCCACTCGCTAGTTGATTTAAATGGCCATTAATTTACAGGCATAAAACATTAAATTCCTTCCATTTGGCCCAGAAATTCATGAAAATGAGATTTAAAAATTATGTTATATTGTGGATTATTGTGTGAATGTTATTTGGACACTTAGGCAATTTAAAAAAAGTTTATTCTTTCTTAAGAAATTGATAGATGTTTAGATCTACTCATTGAATTTTGTAATTAGCTACAATTAGATAACTAACTAATTATATGCTTTAATTTCAGGTAATCCAAGTAAGATTGTTTAATATTTGTTTCAGAATGCTTCAATCTATAATAACTGAAAATTTCATTGAGTTCTCTTAATTTTTAAGAATGTTATGGACTTTTAACTTTTCCAGATCACAGCTTTTGAGTTAAGTCAATTGAAAGGCAATGGGGAACAAGATGCTCATTTCCGAGTATGAAAATGGCCATAACTTTCTTAATACTGAAGATATGAAAGTAAATTAGGTGTCAAATTAAACTTCTTGTTATGCTTTATCTGATGGGATAAATTGCAGACTTGATTTTTAAAATCTCAAAATTTTGTAACATTGCTACAAAAGGGAGAACTGAATGAGGTGTATAACATTAGGAAGAGGTTGAGATGGCGGGACTCATTATCATAAGGTCAGAAATGAGAGAATATAATTTTGAGAACATTTATATTTGAACAAATAAACAGAAATATACCAGATTGAAGATTGTTCCAGGGGGAATTGGATGCCTGAAATCAAGGGTGGAAGTAGAATCACAAACCTGCCACCTGCTTAGCGTTTCACCGCACTGACACTGCACGGGGCCTGGAGAGAGAGAGAGAGAGAGAGACACACACACACCCCCCCCCCCCCCCCCCCCCCCCCCAGGGTCTGGAGCCCCACAGAGACACACACACACTGCACGGGGCCTGGAGCCCCACCCACACACACTGCACGGGGGGGGGAGAGAGAGAGAGAGAGGGCGCCTCGCAGCGACGCATGCGTCGGGAGCGCGTGCAGCGGGGCGGTTACCGCCTGAACCGACAGCCGGTCGATACCGGCCACCCAGAGCTGCCCGTCCCGGCGTGTACCGGTCTGTACCGGCGTGTACCGGTCACCGACGGCGCCCGTTGTCAGGTGAAGACGAGACGTGCCGGTGAACGGAACAACGAGATAAACCGTAATGACAACGTGTCCATGCTGGGGCCGAGGAGCTGCCGTCGTGTAAAGGCGGAGGGGGCAGTGTACTGGGTGGGGGGTGGGGGGGGGGCGGTGTACTGGGTGGGGGGTGGGGGGGGGGGCAGTGTACTGGGTGGGGGGTGGGGGGGGGGGCAGTGTACTGGGTGGGGGGGCGGTGTACTGGGTGGGGGGGGCGGTGTACTGGGTGGGGGGGGGCGGTGTACTGGGTGGGGGGGGGCGGTGTACTGGGTGGGGGGGGGGCGGTGTACTGGGTGGGGGGGGGCGGTGTACTGGGTGGGGGGGGGCGGTGTACTGGGTGGGGGGGGGGCGGTGTACTGGGTGGGGGGGGCGGTGTACTGGGTGGGGGGGCGGTGTACTGGGGTGGGGCGGTGTACTGGGTGGGGGGGGCGGTGTACTGGGTGGGGGGGGCGGTGTACTGGGTGGGGGGGGCGGTGTACTGGGGTGGGGCGGTGTACTGGGTGGGGGGGCAGTGTACTGGGTGGGGGGGCAGTGTACTGGGTGGGGGGGCAGTGTACTGGGTGGGGGGGCAGTGTACTGGGCGGGGGGCAGGTGTACAGCAGGGAGGTTAACGATGGGATAGCAGCACATTTGAGCGGGGAAATCATTGCACAAAGTCAGTATGGATTTACGATAGGTAAATTATGTCTGACGAATCTTATAGAATTTTTCGAGGATGTAACTAGTAGAGTGGATAAGGGAGAACCAGTGGATGTGTTATATCTAGACATTCAGAAGGCTTTTGACAAGGTCCCACATAAGAGATTAGTATACAAATTTAAAGCACACGGTATTGGGGGTTCAGTATTGATGTGGATAGAGAACTGGCTGGCAGGAAGCAAAGGGTAGGAGTAAACGGGTCATTTTCAGAATGGCAGGCATAGCTGAAAGATTATATTGCAGCTAGGAGTCAGCATTCTGCAGTGTAGACCACTATCATCTGTTGTTGAAAGGAGACTTCCAAGCAAAGAAATCCATTTGCAAGACATTAATCATTTAAGTGCTCTTATCGATTTTCCCCTTTATAATAAGGATCTATGCTCCTCCACTCACTGCGAAATGACTGAACAACCAGGACCTTCTCAGGCACATTTTTCAATTCAAGATCCTATTTACTTAAATTTTGCATAAAGTGGTTGAATAATTTGGAAAGTTATTCCCTAAATTATTATACTTTTTTTAGAAGTGCCACTTTCTGAATCTTTGTTGAAAATGCTGGTGCAAATGTAGGGTTCCTTCGATCCGTCTGAAGAAGAGTCCTAACCTGAACATCGCCCGTCTTTTCCCTCCACAGATGTTGCCTAACCCTCCGAGTTCCTCCAACGCTTTTTACTCTAGATTCCACCATCTTTTTGTCAGCATGGTTTATTTCTGTTTCACCTGAGATGCACATTCCTGAATACATTTTAATTCCTATATCTCAGTGGAAACTAAACACAAGGAAGCATTGTAAGTCTACAGAGAATGGCAATAATTTAGCTTGAACAATGCACTGCTGAGACTTTTGAGTGAATCAATGAACTCAAATTTTAATTTGGCTTCTAAATGCTAAAGGAAGGGGTCTCTTCTGATGAGGGGCAAAACTGCTACAAGGCAAAATATGGCAGGAAAAAGATCTGGACAGCTCTGTCCAGATCTGGCAGATTCAAATCCCATTTCAAAAAATACCTTGTCAGCTAATTGGAAGTGTTCTATAGATCATAAATTGAATCCCCTTAGTGAGGTTTGTTTTGACATTTAATTTAAAGAAAAATAGCTGCCTCATGTCTCTTGCATTGCAGCCTGTTTCTTCACTGACAACTGCACTCTCGGAGAGCTATTTCACTTACCCTGTTTAATTGTTTATCAAACATTTTTAAGAGAAAAAATGTAATAAACTGATTTTTGTTTTCTCAAAACAGGCATTTGAGAATTTGTACTGTTAAACAGAAGATGATACAAATTGTCATTATAAAGGTAACCAGAACAATTGTGTATATTTTATTAATCGCTTTTAATGAAAATTTTGATTTAATTTTGGTTAAATGGATAAGACTGAAATTTATTTTAGAATTGAATTTACAACCTGCAAAAGATGCTGGAACAGATGAATCATTCAGCCCATGTGTACATATTGGTGTACCAAAATTGCAACCTTCGATTATCTTTTGATAACTCTAAATAGTTTTTACGAGTTAAGTAATAAATACAGAATATAAATATATGGGAATTGATGTTATGATGTTGATATATTTTAGACGCGTGCGTGAGTAATAAGTCAGTATCTTTGGTCAGTTGGCTTTTAAAAAATCTTGAAAAACGCGCATGCACGGATTGTTCTCTCGACTTTTATAAAGTTATTTGTTTTCTAAAGTGTTTAAAAACATAGCTAAAAAAAATGTACTTATTTGTTGTAATACAACCGCGTGTCCACTCTTTCCTGTTGTACCAAGCTGTTATTAATGTTCTAATTATTTTTCTTCCTTTACGCTGTTGAAGTTCTTTAAGTTCCGGTGTTGGCCTGCCATTTTTAATTAATTTGGTCTTTTCCTCATAAGATTGCTTAGAGAAACTCTTAAGATAATCACTACCCATCTTTGAAAAACCCGCCAAGAAAGATGCGCTGCGCATGCGCAGTAGGCTGCTACGGAGTGCGCAATGTGCAGCACAGTCCATGCATGCAGTCCACAGTGTAAAGGCAGAATTTCAGCTGCTTTTTTCTACCGTTGCCACTGATGACTTGAAGCAGCGTCGACAGCACGTGTGTAGCACATACTTCCATGTGCTAAATGTACTGTGGATGAAAGGCACTGGAGAATTATGCCTACCTAAGAGATCGATCTCTTAGGTAAGCATAATTCTCCCATGCCTTTACTATTTATATTTAATAATTACCATTTTATAATTTTATTCAGGGTAGGCACTGCCTCCCTTGCCTACCCTGACGGCATGTGCCTGATATATTTCTAATAGCTAATGCACTTCCTTGGCTAATTTATTTGTCAACAAGCACCCCAGGCACAAAACCTTGCCATTGAGGTGCTTATTTTGAGTAATTGTAGTTGCTTAACCACAAACTTAAATCTTAAATGCGGTGTACAAATTCATTTAATGTTTGGAAATTATTTATATTTCAATATCATAATTCCCGATTTATCTTCCTGATGGTACACATCTCTGTGATAATAAAGTTGACACAAGGATGTGACTGGAATAATTAGGGTCAGCGATAATTATTCCTTTATGGTGTTTGAATGTAGGGAAAATTGTTGTTAATGCAGTTGTAACCATTGTTTTAAAACACTTTAGACAATAGACAATAGGTGTAAGAGTAGGCCATTTGGCCCTTCAAGCCAGCATCACCATTCAATGTGATCATGGCTGATCATTCCCAATCTGAACCCCGTTCCTGCCTTCTCCCCATATTTGCTGACTCCACTATTTTTAAGAGCCCTATCTAGCTCTTTCTTGAAAGCATCCAGAGAACCTGCCTCCACCGCCCTCTGAGGCGGAGAATTCCACAGACTCACCACTGTGAGAAAAAAGTGTTTCCTCGTCTCTGTTCTAAATGGCTTACTCCTTATTCTTAAACTGTGGTCCCTGGTTCTGGACTCCCCCAACATCAGGAACATGTTTCCTGCCTCTAGTGTGTCCAAGCCCTTAACAATCTTATATGTTTCAATGAGATTCCCTCTCATCCTTCTAAACTCCAGAGTGTACAAGCCCAGCCGCTCCATTCTCTCAGCATATGACAGTCCCGCCATCCCGGCAATTAAGCTTTTAAACCTACGCTACACTTCCTCAATAGCAAGAATGTCCTTCCTCAAATTAAGGGACCAAAACTGCACACAATACTCCAGGTGTTGTCTCACTAGGGCTCTGAACAACTGCAGAAGGACCATTTTGTTCCTATATTTGATTCCTCTTGTTATTAGGCCAACATGCCATTCGCTTTCTTCACTGCCTGCTGTACCTGCATGCTTACTTTCATAGACTGATGTACTATTACCCCCAGATCCCGTTGTGCTTCCCCTTTTCCCAACTTGACGCCATTTAGATAGTACTCTGCCTTCCTGTTTTTGCTACCAAAGTGGATAACCTCACATTTATCCACATTAAACTTCATCTGCCATGCATCTGCCCACTCCCCCAACTTGTCCAAGTCACCCTGCATTCTCATACCATCCTCCTCACAGTTCACACTGCCACCCAGCTTTGTGTCATCTGCAAATTTGCTAATGTTACTTTGAATTCCTTCATCCAAATCATTGATGTATATTGTAAATAGCTGCGGTCCCAGCACCGAGCCTTGCAGTGCCCCACTAGACACTGCCTGCCATTCTGAAAGGGACCTGTTAATCCCTACTCTTTGTTTCCTGTCTGCCACTTCCCTATCCATGTCAGCACTCTACCCCCAATACCATGTGCCCTAATATTGCCCACTAATCTCCTATGTGGGACCTTATCAAATGCTTTCTGAAAGTCCAGGTACATTACATCCACTGGCTCTCCCATGTCCATTTTCTTAATTACTTTACCTTCGTACCTCATCTTTTTCCCCCGTATTGTCTTTTTAGTTATCTTCTGTTGTTCTTTAAACATTACCCAATCCTCTTGCTTCCCGCTCATCTTTGTTACATTGTACTTTTCACTTTAATTTTTATACTGTCCCTGATGTCCCTTGTCAGCCATGGTCACCCCTTTCTCCCCTTGGAATCTTTCTTCCTCCTAGGAATGAACTGATCCTGCACCTTCTGTATTATTTCTAGAAACACCTGCCATTTTTGTTCCACTGTCATCCCTGCTAGTGTATCTTTCCAATCAACTTTGGCAGCTCCTCCCTCATGGCCCCATAGTCCCCTTTATTCAACTGCAACACTGACACCTCCGACCTACTCTTCTCCCTCTACAATTGTAGATTAAACCTGACCATGTTATGGTCACTGCCTCCTAATGGCTCATCAACCTCGAGGTCCTTTATCAAATCCGGTTCATTACATAACACTAAATCCAGAATTGCCTTCTCCCTGGTAGGCTCCAATACAAGCTGTTCAAAGAATCCATCACAAAAGCACTCTGCAAAGTCCCTTTCTTGAGGTCCAGTAACAACCTGATTTTCCCAACTACCTGCATGTTGAAATCTCCCATAACAACCACAGCATTACTTTTACTACATGCCAATTTTAACTCCTGATTCAACTTGCGCCCTATGTCCAGGCTACTGTTTGGGGGCCTGTAGATTAGTCCCATTAGGGTCTTTTTACTCTTACAATTCCTTAGTTCTATCCATACCGACTCCACGTCTCCTGTTTCAATGTCATCCCTTGCAATGGACTGAATTTAATTCCTCACCAACAGGGCAACCTCATCCCCTCTGCCCACCTATCTGTCTTTTCGATAGGAGGTATACCCTTGAATATTCAGTTCCCAGCCCTGGCCCTCTTGCAGCCATGTCTCAGTAATTCCCACAACATCATACTTGCCAGTTTCTAACTGAGCCTCAAGCTCGTCCACTTTATTCCTTATACTTTGCACATTCATATGCAGCACTTTGACCTTCGTATTCACTTCCCCCCTCGCACCGCTCGCAATTGGCCCTGACCTGACTCTGTTGTCCATTCTCAAGCTTTCCTTCCCATTAATTCGAGAATCTTTTCTAATTTTTCCTGTATGGAATTGAATTGAATGCCATATTGTCATCTGTAGCCTCTTCCCCTTCAACTCCATCTTTATACTCCCAATTTGTCAATCCCTCCCCCCCACTATTTAGTTTAAACCCACATTTTGCTGTAGACTAGTGAGTCTGATGGCATGAGATTCCCATCCCCTTTATTTCTCCAGTGTTTTCTGTTTAACAATAATAATTTTAAAATAATTGTAAACATTTCATCCCTGTCTATGGCCACCTCCACTCCCCCCTCTCTCTACTCGAATATAAACAGGGAGGAATGGTAGGTTCTATGAAACAATGTTTTTTTTAATTTCTCTTTGAATTCTCACAGCTTTGAATAAGCTTTCACGATGTAGAACCTCATCAAATGCATATTGGAATAGTAGATATTCTATGAAAATTAATCAGCGCAATATAGGCAGAATTTCAACAGCTCCTCAATTGCTGAAAACATTTTTAAAGTATATTAGAAACATAGAAACATAGAAATTAGGTGCAGGAGTAGGCCATTCGGCCCTTCGAGCCTGCACCGCCATTCAATATGATCATGACTGATCATCCAACTCAGTATCCCGTACCTGCCTTCTCTCCATACCCTCTGATCCCCTTAGCCATAAGGGCCACATCTAACTCCCTCTTAAATATAGCCAATGAACTGGCCTCAACTACCCTCTGTGGCAGAGAGTTCCAGAGACCCACCACTCTCTGTGTGAAAAAATTCCTTCTCATCTCGGTGCTAAAGGATTTCCCCCTTATCCTTAAGCTGTGACCCCTTGTCCTGGACCTCCCCAACATCGGGAACAATCTTCCTGCATCTAGCCTTTCCAACCCCTTAAGAATTTTGTACGTTTCTATAAGATCCCCTCTCAATCTCCTAAATTCTAGAGAGTATAAACCGAGTCTATGCAGTCTTTGTTCATAAGACAGTCCTGACATCCCAGGAATCAGTCTGGTGAACCTTCTCTGCACGCCCTCTATGGCAATAATGTCCTTCCTCAGAAATGGAGACCAGAACTGCACACAATACTCCAGGTGTGGTCTCACCAAGACCCCATACAACTGAAGCAGAACCTCCCTGTTCCTATACTGAAATCCTTTTGCTATGAAAGCTAACATACCATTCGCTTTCTTCACTGCCTGCTGTACCTGCATGCCTACTTTCAATGACTGGTGTACCATGACACCCAGGTCGCGCTGCATCTCCCCTTTTCCTAATCGGCCTCCATTTAGATAATAGTCTGTTTTCCTATTTTTGCCACCAAAGTGGATAACCTCACATTTATCCACATTATACTGCATCTGCCAAACATTTGCCCACTCACCCAGCCTATCCAAGTCACCTTGCAGTCTCCTAGCATCCTCCTCACAGCTAACACTGCCCCCCAGCTTAGTGTCATCCGCAAACTTGGAGATATTGCCTTCAATTCCCTCATCCAGATCATTTATGTATATTGTAAATAGCTGGGGTCCCAGCACTGAGCCTTGCGGTACCCCACTAGTCACTGCCTGCCATTGTGAAAACGACCCGTTTACTCCTACTCTTTGCTTCCTGTTTGCCGGCCAGTTCTCTATCCACATCAATACTGAACCCCCAATACCATATGCTTTAAGTTTATATACTAATCTCTTATGTGGGACCTTGTCGAAAGCCTTCTGGAAGTCCAGATACACCGCATCCACTGGTTCTCCCCTATCCACGCTACTAGTTACATCCTGGAAAAATTCCACAAGATTCGTCAGACATGATTTACCTTTCGTAAATCCATGCTGACTTTGTCCAATGATTTCACCACTTTCCAAATGTGCTGCTATCCCATCTTTAATAACTGACTCTAGCAGTTTCCCCACTACCGATGTTAGACTAACTGGTCTGTAATTCCCCGTTTTCCCTCTCCCCCCCCCTTAAAAAGAGAGGTTACGTTTGCTACCCGCCAATCCTCAGGAACTACTCCAGAATCTAAAGAGTTTTGAAAGATTATCACTAATGCATCCACTATTTCTGGAGCTACTTCCTTAAGTACTCTAGGATGCAGCCTATCTGGCCCTGGGGATTTATCGGCCTTTAATCCATTCAATTTACCCAACAACACTTCCCGACTAACCTGGATTTCACTCAAGCACTCCTTTGACCCGCGGTCCCCTGCTATTTCCGGCAGATTATTTATGTCTTCCTTAGTGAAGACGGAACCAAAGTAGTTATTCAATTGGTCCGCCATATCGTTGTTCCCCATGATCGACTCACCTGTTTCTGACTGCAAGGGACCTACATTTGTTTTAACTAATCTCTTTTTCTTCACATATCTATAAAAACTTTTGCAGTCAGGATATTCATCCTTACTCCCTAAATTCACTTTTTATAATTCTACAATCTTATAAAATAGGTATACGGAATGACAGCACTCAACATGGATTGTGATCTCTGCACAACAAAAGCAAATAATTTTGCTAAGTTGAACTGTTCAAATGAAGAAGTGTATACTTTGGTCCTAAATGACATAATCTACTGGTGAGAGAAGAGTGTACGATTGTGATGTACACCCAAAGGCAGTTTATTTTGATTAACTCCATTTCTTTTGTTTGAAGTTGATAACTTCCACCACATACTTGAAGTTAAAATACTAACTTTGTGTGTGCTTAGGTGGAGGATTCTGGCTGTTTCTGGGGGAGAATACCAAATGGCTTCAGTGATCTGGCTGAAAATGAAAATCAGTATGAAAGATTGGAAGAGAAGATGAACCAGCTGTACCATAGGAGCCATGAGGAATTAGAAGAAATTAAACTTCCCGTTCTAGAACAAGGCCAGGTAATAATTACATGAAAACTTCAGGAAATGAAATCCACATTATTCCCGCTTTCACTCCTACTTCCCGATGGTGTGGGGCCCAGGTGTCTCTGGGCCTGGCTGCTACTGCCATCCCTCGAGGTAGTACTCTTCTGCTGCAGATGGAGGGTCGCACCTGAAATGCTCTGGCCTTTTGACAGTCCGGAGCTTTGATCTGCTGGAGGTTTCTGATTGGAAAGATGCGTACATGTTTTAGAAGATTTCTCAGACTCTATAAGGCAGCTGATTTGTAAAAAGTACATGTTGACTTTTCGAATTCTTGTATTTTAACCAGTGAAAGTTAGAACCTGTTGTATTGCTTCTTAGTCTGGTGATATAACATATAAAATACTTTCATGTTTAATTGTGTTTATCATTAAATAAAATTCTGTTCTCATTTTAATTCCAACAATTTAAATATGTAGCTATTTGAGTCATAGAGTCATTGAGCACTGGTCCCTGCTGATCAATTTTTGTATCTGAGCTAGTCCCATTTGCTTACATTTGGCCCGTATTCCACTTAACGCTTTCCTTTCCATCCACCTGTCTGAAATATCACAGGAAGCTGTTGAGGTGAGTGCAATAATGATAACTTGTTGCATATTACCAGTACTCCCTGTGTGAAGACATTTCTCCTCGGGTTTCTTTTAAATCTTTCCCCAATCAAGTTAAACTTAAGCCCTCTAGTTCTGGACTTCTCTACCCTGAAGAAAAGACTGACCATTCATCTTACCAATGATTTTGCATACCTCTCTTCAGCCTTCAGGTTTCTCTGTTCCAGGGGAAAAGGTCCCTGCCTATGCAGCATCTGCTTATCACAGAAGTCCTTGAGTCCTGATAATATCCTGTAAATCAATTTGTTATATGAGAATTTTCCCGAACAGTCTGACCCATCTTGCTGTGGCCATAGTGCTATGTTTAAAGCCCATAGCTCTCTGGCGGTAGCGCTATATTTAGATCCCATAGTGCTGCAGCCGACAGCTCCAGCGGTTATTTTAATACCTGATTTCTTACCTGTATAAAGGCAGGCGCCAGTTTTTATGTATGAGCGGGGTTCCTCTATTGCCAATAAAACTGATTTGTAACTAAACAGACAAGTGAGCCCTTTTCTGTTCTACTAGTCAGATCCATGAACCTGTTCCCTTGTAACACTATTCTATACCTTTTCCGACTTAATGACATCCTTCAAATAGCAGATTGACCAGAATTTCTCACATTATTCCAAATCTGGTCTCACCAACATCTTGTACAACTGTAGCATGGCGTCCCAACTCCTGCACTCAATCCCCTTACTGATGAAGGGATGGTAGGATCTAAACAATGTAATGGTCTACATATCTCATGTGATTGGTTAATGATTGTGTGTTTTGTTGCAGATCTGTGCTATTTATTGCCACGAACTCCGTTGCTGGTGCAGGGCAGTTCTGGAATCTCTTGTACCAAGTGGAAGCAGTTACCTTGCAGAATGTTTCCTAGTTGACTATGCAAAGCACATTTTGGTGAAGGCAAAAGAGTAAGGATTTAACTCTGCCTACATCACAGAGTTACAAACAGTTCTACTTTAGAAGTATAAATTAAAAATAGTCTGTGCCATTTTCAATTAGCATTGTGCGTCCTTGAGATCACAGTTGAACATGTTGAATTGAGGGAAGGGAGTGGTGGAGGGGTGATCGCCAAAGATTACAGGATGCCCTTGAAGCTTTAGTAACATATAATATAGTCGCAAAGTTTGCAAATAACATAAACAAAAATAAACTATACCTGCACATTGGAGGTAAGACAGTTAGGTTTTCATGGTAATTCCTGGAGAACCCGTTGATATCACCAAAACTTATGAGGAAGCACATGTTCTACAGAGTGAGCAAGTGGGGCTTTCATTTTTTGTCTGTAAAGGCTTACATATACTCTCAGCATGTGCTATTGTATGTTCACTTGTGACTTATGTTGCTGGGTAGAACATTTAGGCTCTCAGTTTACCACAAAGGACTGTGTGCAGCATTAGGCAACAGCTCAATTTTTACATTCCTTTTAAATCAATTTTAGATTTTTAAATGTCAAAATTGTGGATAAACAACTGCAGCAGATATATTCTATTTGATGGGAAGTATGCAAAAATTATAACTGATGTAGAGAGTCATTTTAAACTATTTTAATTGCTGGATGACCATGGTAGATGTTTGTATAATGGGTAATGGTTGGCATCATGTGATATAACAACTTTTCAGCACAGAGTATAATTATTATGAATGAACCCTACCTGTAAGCATGATAGAAACAGTTAATCAAAGCTTTCAGATATGAATTAAGTAAACTTGAGGGAGACACAACAGAGACTGCAGATGCTGGAGTTCGGAGCACAAAAACAAGCTGCTAGAGGGACTCTGCGGGTCAGGCAGCATCTGCAAGAAAATGGATGATTGAGACCCTTTGTTTGGTCAAAAAAGGTAAAGGGGAGGTAGGTATATAAAGAGGTGAGGGGTTGGGCATAGGCTGGCAAGTGATAGAGGTGGATCCAGGTGAGGAGGGCTTGTTTGATAGATAGGGAAGAGAAGCATGGAGATGGTGACAGAACTGGGATGTGCTAGATTTCTTGTTTTCAAGAGAAAGTTAGATTTAGCTCTTAGGTCTAAGGGAATCATGGGTACTGATTTTGGATGATCTTATTGAATGGCGGTGCTGGCTCGAAGGGACGAATGGCCTACTATTGCACCTATTTTCTATGTGATAAAAGGCTGCAAATTATGGAATATGATAAGGAAGGTGAGGTGGGCAGATGGGAACGGGGTGAGGGGAGTGTGTGGTTGATTTAACAAGAAACTTGGTGAAAGGTGTTTGTGGCAAAGAAACATAGACATGGCAGGAGACCTGTGTGAAAAGGGGGCAGAGAGGGATCAAGGGGAAAAGGTTTCCTAAAATTAAGAGAATGGAATGTAAATGGCATTTGGTTTGTTTGTAGACTACTGAGAAACCCGAGGAAAATAATTTGTAGAGTTACGCGGAAAGAATGGTGGAATGCAATTGATTGGTTTACAAACAATCAGCATGCACCGGTGGCCACTACCTTTGCTTGTAGAAATTGGATCTTTTAATTTTTGCTTAGTTAGATGAAAATACTCTCTAGGAAATATCTTTGGATGTTTTGGACTAAAGGAAAGAGATATGTTCTGAATATTGATTATCATAAAATCCAGTTTCCAGCAAATCCAGGGTCATACTTTTATTTTAGCTATGTCTTTATTTGAGACTGTCCTACAAGTGAAAACACCTCAACACTGTCAGAACAACAGACTTTCAAATGTCCATATTATTATAACCAGTTAGTTCTGAGCTTTGAGAAGAAGTAAAGATTAAGATCGTCCACAATGCTATGCTTTTCCTTAGATGTAGTAAATAAATGTATACATTTATGATAATTATTTTCTTTGATGAGCGATTCCTCTTTAAAAACACCATTGGACTTGCTTTAAATGATTGTGTATGTGTTGCGTTTTTGTTTCCCATTGTTACGATTACCACGAGGTTCAATGTTTCTCTTTAGTGTTCGAAGGGCAGTTGATACTTTTTGGAGGTTACCATATCGAGCAAAAAAGTTCATTTTATTTGGCATACAGCCAATGACATTGAATTTTAATGTTTGCGAGGAGAAAGCAATTATTGGGTAAGTGTGAATGTTCCAAAATATTCATTGCACTTTTATTTGAAACTTTGATAATGTCGCCAAATCTGATTTCACGTGTACATGTCTGGCAGGAATGAGGCAACCAGTTAATTAATCCCTTTCAACCTTTTTGTAAAGACAGTTGACCATCACTATTTGAAGATGATCATAGCCTATATATATGTTTTTTAGAGATACAGCATGTGTTGGCCCACCAAAGCCATCTGACCATCGGTCACCACTCACACTAGTTCTATGTTATTTCACTTTCTTGTTTTTCAGTGTAAATCGAATTTCACTGTACCTTAATTGGTACATGTGACAATAAACTGACCTTGAAACCTTGTTCCCCACACACTGGGGCAATTTTACAAACACCCAATTAATCTACACACCTGTACGGCTTTGGGATGTGGGATGAAGCCTGAGCACTTGGTTTTAGGGACCACAGTGATATTGTTGGTAGAGCTGCTGCCTCGCAGCGCCTCAGTTTGCTCTTGATATTGGGTGCTGTCTGTGTGGAGTTTGCACGTTCTCCTTGTGACCGTGTGAGTTTCCACCGGGTGATTGAATTGATTGAAAGATACATTGAAACATGTTAATTTTTCAACAAAAAGTAGCGACTGTTGAGTTTTACTCCAAGGAGGCACAGAATCTGGAACAACAATAATGAAGAATTATTGGTAAAATAGACTTTAATCAGAGCTTAGTTATCAATGTGTGGAAACAGGCCCTTCGGCCCAACTTACTCACACCGGCCAACATGTCGCAGCTACACTAGTCACACTTGCCAGCATTTGGTCCACATCCCTCCAAGCCTGTCCTATCCATGTACCTGTCTAACTGCTTCTTAAATGTTGGGATAGTCCCTACCTCAACTACCTGCTCTATCAACTTGTTCCATACATCCACCACCCTTTGTGTGAAAAAGGTGTATGATTTAAAATCTTTGAAATCAGCCAAATGAGGTGGAACCCTTTAATGCCAAAGCAAGCCACTACCATGTGGGAAATCTTGGAACTTGTGTATGCAACAGCGTGTGAGCATTGTGTATTATGTAACCAGTGTCTTCTATGTGTATAATGTGATGGGACTTAGTCTTGCATGTGAAGACAGCATAACAATAAGAAAACTGAAGGAAGCGGGAGTAATGTTTTTTTGCAGGATTTAGCCCACGAATTGCATTATTTGTCATTACAAGATTATCAAATAATTAGTACTAGTCGGGGACTTGTATGGTAATGATTTACCATGTCACTTCAAGACAGAGTTCGTGTTGCGGACTATATGTTAATTTAGAATAATTTTATTTTGCATTATTTGAATTTTTTCAATTATCTTTACTTTTATACTAATACATTTTTGTGATCCATTTCACATGTTCCTTTTGAAATCTATCATTCTCTCTATACAAAAAGCTATTTAGGCGACATGATTAAATTGGCTATTTTCTCTCAAAAACTTTTATCCTCTTCCCTCTATTTTATAAAATCTTTTTTTCCTAACTTCGCAGTCCAGCAAAAAGATGGGATAGCGCTGCAATACAGTATTTCCAAAAATTGTCTCAAGGTATGTGTTTTTGTTTGTTTATTAATATGCAAGTTCAGTATTCTGATAAACGCAAGGAATCATGCGATTTGTCAAATGTCATTTGGGCGAAAAAAGCGAACGTAGCGCTGTATAAACTGTGTATAAAGTGTTAACTATTCTACCAAGGAATTAATCTAGAATTCTGTCAACTCAATAGCTTCCTTTCTTGTTCTGCTGTTCACATACTGTGTACACAATCCCAGTTCTAGTTCAGTTCATTCATCTGCAATTATGAGATATTCAATAGTAGAGCTAATAGGACTTGATGTTTCAATCCCTGTGATAAGTCAGCACTCTTGCTATTTGCAGTGGGATTGGGGTGGTGAAAGGTCGGGTAGGTACGTCATCGGGGTCATCAGGTGGGCACCCTCCTTCTTTGACGTTTCATTGACAAGCCCACAACATCTCCAGAGGGCTCAACGGTGATACCTGGTGTCCCAGTTACACCCCCCTCAATTCCATACCCTCCTGCATTCATCTTGCAGCCCAATTGTTGTCTCTCCTTTTGATCCAAATCCAATTGCTGCTTTTTTCCACAGAATTTGATAATGATTTGATTGCTTGTTGGAGGCAGCGACCCCTCACCCCCATTTTCTTTAATAGCCTGGTCATAGATCTAGCAACAAATCCCCTGCATCCCACTTCGACAGGAAAAATCTTGGTCTTCCAGCCGTTCTGGGAAGGCTCAGTTGCCAGTTCAGAGTACATGGTTTTTTTCGTCTCATAAGCTTCTTCAACACCATCTTCCCATGGAACTGTCAATTCCACAACATATGCCAGCTTGGCTGTTGTGGACCACAGGACCATGTCTGGCCGGAGTGTTGTAACCACAATGTCTGGGGGAAACACAAGCCTTTTTTCTAAGTCCACTTCCATTTTCCAGTCCCGAGCAGGCTGCAGAATGCTTGCATCCATTGATGTTATCTGGGGCTCTGGAGGTTGGCCTGCTGGTACAAATGTTGTGAAGTGGACATTTCCTGCCGATATTGGTGGGGAAGCATTTGTTATCGTTCGCCTCTGTTCAAGGATTGATGCCAGCTGTCTGAGAACTTGGTTATGCCGCCAAGTGTAACGCCCTTGGCCGAGGCTCATAGTGCATCCTATTAACATGTGCCTTAGTGATCCAGGTGCTTCGCAAAGGGAGCAAGTGGGGTCTTCTCCGAACCACTGCTTCGGGTTCTGTGGTGATGGTAACAAAACTTAGTCGAGATCCTTCCATTTGGCAGATTTCACGCCAGCTGAGTTTCCTCTTTTCCAGGCTCTCCCAGTTAGTCCATTGGCCTTGCTTGGCCATTGAGACGGCCTTGGCGTGTTGCTCTGCCTCCTCCCGTCTTCTCACCTCCTCCACCACGAGCCGTCTTTTCTGCACTGATGTTGCCTTGTGCCATTGAGGAGCTTTTGGGACGAGCCTGAGCCCGGCTCTCCCGTGTTGGACTTAGCCAACCATATCCCGGAAATGAAGAGCAGACTTAGCACTCTGAACGGCTTCAGATGGGGTCTACTTCCTCCCTGTTGCCACACAGGGGGCTACTGTTCGAACAACAGTATCTTCAGATTCAGTGAGGGTCATGACCAACCTTGCTTTAGTGCATTTGAACTCTTCCACAAGTCCTGCAATGGGTAATTCCAATTTGCCACTCCCATACAGTCCGACAGCACTTAAGCATCGTGGAAGTCCAAGCCACTGTTTCACATGTGTGCTGATCATTCTTTCCAGCTTTTCCACTTTGTTGATGGGGATTTCATACATAGTTAAAGGCCACATGATTCTGTGCAGTATGCAAAATTGGAAGCACCACAGCTTGAGTTTTCCTGTTAGCAAGGTCTTGTTGATGCGAGCTATGTTCATGATGGTATCCTTTTTCAGTTGTTCAAACTGTTCGGTGTCCTTGAGCTTTGCTTCATACCATCGGCCCAAACTCTTCACTGGCATTTCTGAAACAGTTGGAACAGGTATTCCGTTAATATGAAATCTTTGATCCTTGACTTGACCTTTGACAATGGAGATGCTTCTACACTTGCTGGGTTTACTCTTCATCCCTGCCCATGTGATGTTTTGATGAAGTTTTTCCAGAAGTCTCTTGGTGCAGGGGATAGTTGTTGTTAGTGTTGTTATATCGTCCATATAGGCTCGTATAGGTGGCAATCGCTGTCCACACTGTAGCCGTTTTCCTCCCACAACCCATTTTGATGCTCTGATAATGAGCTCCATTGCCATAGTGAAGGTCAATGGGGAGATGGTGCACCCTGCCATGATGCCTACTTCCAGTGGTTGCCACGCTGTGGTAAAGTCTGATAATGTGAGACAAAATTGCAGATCCTGGAAGTAGTTTTTTTAATCAGATTTGTTATTATTGTCGGCACCTGAAAGAATTCAAAAGCAGTCCACAGTAGCGAATGACGAACTGATCCATAGGTGTTGGCCAGATCGAGGAACATGACATGCATACAGCACTCATGCCAGATTCTTTCGTTCTTTCTTAGCAGTCTGGATTTGATGCCATATGATGCTGGTATGTTCAAGGCATCCCGAGAAGCCTGCTATGGCAGCCTTTTGAATTGATGTATCAATGAAATGGTTTTGTTTCAGATACTTTGTAAGTCTTTTTGCCACCACACTGAAAAAGATCTTGCCCTCTATGTTAAGAAGGTTTATTTGCCAAAACTGTTCGATGGTGGAAGAATTTTTTTCTTTTGGGACCAGGACTCCCCCTGTTCTTCGCCAGGCTTTGGGGATGACTTCCTTTTCCCACGCAACCCTCATGTTCCTCCAGAGGAATTTCAGAATATCTGGGCCATTCTTGTAGATACAATACGGAACACCATTAGGGCCTAGTGCAGAGGCCGTTCTTGCCTTCCTCACTACCTTTACCTCACTCAGCTTGGGAGGGCTGATGTCAAATTGATGTTGGGGTGAGATTGGTGGGATGTCAGCGGGGACAAAAATCGGTTCATCTTTTAACTCATCAGTGTGGATGGTTCTGATGTGTCCTTCAACCTCCTTTTTTGACACTTTCAGGGATCTGCTTTTTTCTTTTGTGAAAATGTCTTTCACAAACTTTTTTTTTGTTGAATATTTTTTATTAGAAGTATAAGTACAAGTATAAGTACTTATTAAAACAACATTCTTGATAAAGAGATAGGTAATAATTACCATCTTTTCTTATATATACTTCTAAACATTTTATTGTAGTTTTTTTTTATATAGTGAAAAGTAGGAAAGTGTGAAAAATGATTAACATAAAGATAGTTATAAAATAACCAAAAGAAAAAAGTAAATAAAATAACAGTGGTATATTATACAAACAGTATTTATATAATAATATATCCGTGATCAATAATGTTTTATTCTTCGTCCAATCCTTCGTTCAGGCCTCGATCAGGTCCTCAAACCGAGTCATATTGATCCCTTAAGATATTCAAGGAATGGAGACCAAATCACATTAAATTGGTCTAACTTGCCTAAAAGTGCAAGTCTTATTCTTTCCAAGTGTAAAGTCTCCGCCATTCCTGAAATCCACAATTTGGTTGTAGGGGGTATGGGGCCTTTCCAAAATTGTAAAATTAATTTTTTACCAATTATTAAACTATAATCTATGAATGTTCTTTGTGCTGTCGTGAGTAATTGATCCCTTTCTAATATTCCCAATATTATTAATTTTGGGTCTGGAACTAGATTCTTATTTACAACATTCGAGATTACCTTAAATATTTCCAACCAAAAATTCGTAATTTTTATACAAGTTGTAAAAGAATGTGTTAAATTAGCTTCTGGGTATTGGCATTTGTCACATATAGGAGATACATTAGAAAATATTCTATGTAATTTAGATTTTGAAAAATGCAATCTATGTAAAACTTTGAATTGTATCAGAGAGTGTCTAGAATTTAATGAACAATTATGTATATATCGTAAACTTTCATCCCAGATATCAGATTCAATTGTTTCACCTATTTCATTTTCCCATAGTTGTCTGTACTTTTCCGTATTGGGTATATCATTTTCTAATAAAATATTATAAATGTATGATATTAATTTTTCCGTGTTTGGGTGTTTATTTAAGCATTCATCTAGAATTCCCGTCTTTCTCTTTTTATATTCCTGTGCAGTTGTTTTAATGTAGTCAGTTATTTGTAGATATCTGAAGTAGTGTTTAGAGTGTAGTCCATATATTTCCTGTATTTCTTTAAATGAAAGATAAAGATTGTCCCTGTAAAGGTCACTGATCTTATTAATTCCTTGATTTTTCCATTGTAAGAATCCTAAATTTTCCAGGGATGGTTTAAAACTTACATTATTAACAATGGGAAGAACTAATGGGATATCTTCTAGTTTTAACGTTCTTTTTAACTGTCTCCAAATATTAATTCCACTATTAATTATTGGGTTTTCTCGATAAGTTTTCTTAAATATTTTAATTTTAGAGAATAATATGGAACTGATTTCATACGGTAAGCAGTCTTCCTTTTCCATAAGTAACCAGTTTGGATTTTCATCAAGTTCCACCCACCAAAAGTTCATATTCTTAATATTAACTGACCAGTAATAAAATATAAAATTAGTTAATGTTAAACCTCCATTAATTTCCGATTTGCATAAATATTTTTTATTTATTCTATGGCTCCTATAGTCCCAAACAAAATTAGTGACTATAGAGTCAACCTTTTTTAAAAAATTCTTAGAAAGATATATCGGGATCATTTGAAATAAATATAATAATTGTGGGAGAAAAATCATTTTTATCGCATTAATTCTACCTATCATTGAGATAGGTAGAGTTCTCCAATATAGAATATTCTTAGATAATTTATTTAGCATAGGTAAAAAATGATATATTAAATAAAGAATCATTTTTTTTGTAACGTGAATTCCTAAGTACTTAATCTGTTCATTAACAATCTTAAAAGGAAATTGTTTTAATATAGTTAAATTATCTTGTGTTAATGGCATAAGTTCACTTTTATTCCAATTGATTCCGTATCCAGAAAACGAGCCGAATTGAGTTATTAAATTCAATAAATTAGGTATGCTAATTTCAGGTTTTTTAATATATAATAATACGTCATCTGCATATAGAGAAATTTTATTTCTTGTTTCGTTAGTTTCATATCCAAAAATTTCGGGGTGTAATCTTACCCGAGTAGCTAATGGTTCTATAGCCAACGCAAATAATAATGGTGATAGGGGACAAACTTTCACAAACTTAAAGGGATCTTTGTAGAAGTCTGTTCTTGCTTTTTCCTTTTTGCGTTGTTTCCTTAAATTCTCTGCTCTGCGCAGCTTAGAGAGCCTCTGTTTTAGGTCCTTTTGAAGGAGATTGATGCCCTCCCTTGCTTTTTTCTACACCTTCCTCAGGCTTCTTCTTTCTTTAACAAGTCGTTGGATTTCCTGGAGACGACGGGACTGGGGGGAGGAGGCCTATCTTTCCTGCTGAGTTGTTCCTTTTCACCAAATTTCTCCTTTCCATAGCTGTAGACTAGATCACCCATCTTCTCCAACTTCTTTTCTGCTGATCCCTTGATTCCACTTAAGATTAAGCTCACATCTGCATTGATGATTTCCCACTCCTTGCTGTTAGACTTTGGCCATTTCACCAATGGCTTGTGTCCTTGCATGTTCTCCACTTTACGATGTGCCTGGTTGCGTCTTGGACTGTTGCCTGAAACTTCTACCACATCCCGTAGGGTGCTGATGCTCTGCGGACTGTGGATTTCTTCCCGCCGCTGAGTTTCATCCGACTTATTTGACCTTCCTCTTAACAGAATCTGGTCAATGCGGGGCCCTGGGTTGGGGATTTTCAAGCATTTCTTCCGTCCCTGATGAATTTTGAGACCACGAGTTGACGTTACTTTAGTCCAGCCACACCTACAGGCCTGAAGAATGTGTCCAGCTGCTCGTTTTGCCACTTACTTGATTCAAAGTCGTGTCCATTCCAAGGTTTGTTACCGGGTGGTCAGTCGATGAGTCAAAGTTAAAGAATTTATTATTTTCATTTAATCTTCAAAAGGGCATCAATAATATCGGTGCCCAAGAAGAGCAAGGTGACGTGCCTCAATAGCTATCGACCTGTGGCACTAACGCCTGTGGTGTTGAAGTGCTTCGAGAGGTTGATCATGGCGCAAATCAACTCCTACCTCGACAAAAACCTGGACCCACTGCAGTTCGCTTACCGCCACAACAGATCAACGGTGGACGCGATCTCGCTGGCCCTCCACTCTGCTCTGGACCACTTGGACAACAAAAACTCATATGTCAGGCTGCTATTCATTGAGTACAGCTCGGCATTTAACACAATCATCCCCTCCAAGCTGGTTACCAAACTCGCAGAACTGGGTCTCTGCGCATACCTCTGCAATTGGATCCTCGACTTCCTCATCCACAGACCACAGTCTGTTCATATTGGTGGAAATGTGTCAGACTCGATAACAATCAGCACGGGAGCACCTCAGGGTTGCGTGCTCAGCCCCCTGCTGTACTCTATACTCATGACTGCCTAGCCGGTCATAGTGCAAACTCCATCATCAAGTTCGCTGACGACACCACTGTTGTGGGACGTATCACTGATGGGGATGAGTCGGAGTATAGAAGAGAGATCGAGCAACTGTCCATATGGTGCCAGCACAACAACCTGGCCCTCAATACCAGCAAAACCAAGGAACTGATTGTGGACTTTGGAAAGAGTAGGATGGGGACCCACAGTCCTGTTTATATCAACGGGTCGATGAAAGGGTCAAGAGCTTCAAATTCCTGGGCGTGCACATCTGTGAAGATCTTTCCTGGTCCCAGAACACAGATGCAAATATTAAGAAAGCTCATCAGCACCTCTACTTCCTGAGAAGATTACGGAGAGTTGGTCTGTCAAGGAGGACTCTCCATAACTTCTACAGGTGCACAGTAGAGAGCTTGCTGACCGGTTGCATCGTGGCTTGGTTCGGCAACTTGAGCTCCCTGGAGAGGAAAAGACTACAAAAAGTAGTAAACACTGCCCAGTCTATCATCGGCTCTGACCTTCCTTCCATCGAGGGGATTTATCGCAGTCGCTGCCTCAAAAAGGCTGGCAGCATCATCAAGGACCCACACCACCCTGGCCACACACTCATCTCCCTGCTACCTTCGGGTAAAAGGTACAGGAGCCTGAAGACTGCAACAACCCGGTTTAGGAATAGCTACTTCCCCACAGCCATCAGGCTATTAAACTTAGCTCGGAATTCTGAACATTAATATCCCTCCATCTGTTATTTGCACTTTATTAATATATTAATTCATGGGTGTATTTACGTATAGAATTGTAGTCAATGCCTTCTATGTTCTGCTGTGCTGTGCAAAGAAAGATTTTCATTGTCCTGCCAGGGACACATGACAAACTCTTTTGCACTTTGACTTGACTTTGATCTTTAATGTGTTTGCTACTGGAATAAGAAAATATTACTTGTGTTTGAATCATTTTCTTATCTTTATTCATAATTTATGTGTCAAAATATATTTAATCTGAGGCAGGCAGCGACTGTATCAGTGTGATGTGGGCTGATGCTTTACCTACAGGCGGTGTGAGTGTACTATTAAGGCAGGTGTCGGCAATCTACAACCCACGGGACGGATCCGCCTTGTAACCTGAAATCATCCGGTCCGCAGGCGTATTTTGTTAGTGCCTAGAATGTTCTTGCCTTCAGTGGAACCTTGCCCAGAACTGTCCCAGTGATCGGGCAAGACAGCTCTCCGGGATGGTTTTGACTGGGATGGTTTTACATTGTCAAGTTCCCTATGCCCGAGTTATTGATCCAAGTGAACACCCGCTCCTGTGGGCATGTTTTACTGTGGAGTCTATCACAGACGGATTCCACCGCCTGTTGGTCAATAATTGGATCGATCTCCGGTACCAGCAGCCGCGGATCTATCAGCTTGTGTTCTTTCCGAACTGAACTCACTGTGGAATTAATCCATTAACTGAGCCACTCTACTGCCGGATTCTAAGTTGCCTTCCCTCTGGAACCCTCCTCGTCCCCATCAGATGCCGAGTTCCCAGAGCCCTGGTTAAATACGGCCGGTCACGGTTAAGTTAGTCAAACCGGCTCCATCAGAGACTGCGGGCAGGATTAACGAAAGAAAGGACCATTCCGCCTTTCTTCATTCCGGCATAAGCGAGTTCGGTATTCTGAAAAACGCAAGGAATCATGGGATTTGTCAAAGGTTACTTGCGATAAACACCCCCAGCAACTGTGCCATCGCATGCGCACAGACCCGCACCCATCCTCCAAACCGCCACTGGACTGTTCTCGCCCCCCCCTCCCCAGCGCCCCATCCCCGTCCCAGCATGGCCGGAGATGCCCAGGGCAACCCAGGATCAACGGGATACCAGCCCGCCGCAGCGACAGCCCAGGCCCACAACCAGCATGACGAAGAAGTGCCAACTCCAGCCCAACTCTGCCCGTCCCACTGGGCCATCTGACAGCCCTGGACTGAAGGGACACCGGCCCGGAGCAGTGGAGCTAGCGCTTCTTCTCCGCGCCGGCTACAAGCCCGGGTTGCCACCGCAACGGACCGGCACCCAGCCAGTCCAGAACCTCCGGTCAACCAGGCGGAACAGGCAGAGCCGAACCGGAACCAGCGGTTGTCCTCCGCGCCAGCTGCAAGCCCCGGACATCCCCGGCCACCTCCGGACAGGGACGGTCCAGCAGCAACTCAACAGCGCCTGCAGCACTGGAGACCCAGGCCCGATCCTGACCATGGACAAAACGCAGGTCAGCACCCATACAGCAGCACAGACGCAGAGAATGTCCATGACCTGGGCATGCGCAGTCAGAATACCAAACTCGCTTATTGTAGCGGGTGGCTGTTTGTGAGGAGTGTGAAAGAGAGAGAGTGGATGAGTGTGGGGCGAGATTTAATTTCCAGCGGCATGTAAATGATGGACCCACAAGGGTTGACACTGCAACAGCAGTAGCAAGAGTCTGTTTCTACAGTTTGTTTATTTTCAGCTGAGTTAAAAAAATAAAACACAAACATCCCGAATGATCACCGCACTTACTGCCAATGTCCTACATACTGCCATTGGTAAAATGACATTACTATACCTCAAGGAGTGAACAGATCCAAATATATCACAGAAAACTGTAAAAGTTTGTTTGCTGAAGTTCTTACCAGGCACACCAATAACTGCAATGAGCATGTAACTGTTATACCAGTGTCTCAAACTAACTGCTATGTTTAGTAGACATAATATTGCTTAAAGCAAAGTTATGTCCACTGAAATAGCCGTTAGTTTGAGACACTGGTATAACAGTTATACGATCCGAAGCATAAAGCAATAAAACCAACAAAATCATCGTAGTTTTGTACAAATGAACCATAAATACACTTAGTTAATACACTTAGTTAATAGCAGTATTAAATAATAGCAATAAGCAGTATTTTCTTACCTCGAAGGAGCAAAACTGGAAAATACGGATGAAATGCAGGTCTGTATACAGGCAGCAGCTCAGCTGGCAAGAATGTTTATCGCGAATGATCTATGACCTGGGCATGCGTAGTTGAAATACCAAACTCGCTTATTCAAAACTATTAAAACTTGAGATCCTTAACAGAGTGCACACATTCTAATTGAGTATTTAACCTAATGTTGGTGATCCAGGCAAACAAACTTTGATTTAAATATAGAACCGTACAGCACAGGAACACATCCTTCCACCCACAATCTTTGTACCAGACATGTTGCCCTAAACTAATGTGCTCCATTTCCCTGCATATTCATATGACTATCTAACAGCCTCTTAACTGCCACTATCTTATGTGCTTCCACCACCATCACGAGCAGTGCAATCCAGACACCCACCAATCTCTGTATGTAAAAAAAATTGTCCCGAATATTTCCTTTAAACTTTTTCACACCAACCATATAGCTATGCTCTCTAGGACTAACCATCTACCCTATCTATGCCTCTCCAAATGTTAATAACTTCCATCAGGCATCCCCTCAATTTGCTGAGTTACCCCTGCATTTTGTGTCTATCTTCAACATTCTAGTAAACCCCTTCTGCACCCACTGCAAAACCTCCACATCCCTGCTGTAAGGGGGTGATCAGAACTGCAGGCAATACTCCTATTTGTAATATTTGCAAGCCTATTTGTAATCCTAAATTTTATTTTTATAAATTAACGGTTTCACTGCTTTAATCCATCATACAATATGCATAATTTTGAAACTGTGACTATTGTGGGAATTTTATGATATGATTTCCTTTATTGTGTCTGTAACAACAGAATCTCAGACTGCTGAAGCAAAATTAAAAGGTTTTGCCGGGGATACCTTTGTAGTTCAACTATATCTCACTCTGAAAGACGAAAAGGTAAGTTAATTAGTACACCCGGATACAGATTATACAACTGAATATGGATTAAAACTATTATCTTTTCTTAAACATTTCTACTTATTTTGGACAAGCTTTAATTGTTGGTATCCCATTTTAATAACATTTTGCACTTTGTTCTATAAATGCTGAAATTCTATCATTCTTAAGGCAATTGTCCCAACTGTTTATATCAGACCACTGGTACACAAAACTACCTGCATTGTTTTGTAGGCTCTGGAAGGTAGTTGATATTTAAGCAATTGATCGGAGAAATAAAAACAGAAAATGCTGGATTTGCTTAATAAGTGAAGTAGTATTTGTGCAGAGGAACAGTTAATATTTTAGGTTTTAACCTGTAAACATAACTTAATCAAGAAGTTCAGATATAGAGAAGTGTCAAGTAGCATTTGTAACATGTACAGGTCGCATTCAATGATAAATTATTCCTGTTGATTATCTCAATCTCAATGGGATTATCATTGCCAAATTTTCGATTTTTAAATATCTTTGAGATTGAAATTGAACAAGATCTAATTTCAAAAATGTTGAAGATATTACTCAGTATCTGGGTCTCACTTCCTGACTGACCAATGCTCTTCCAGGATGTATGATTCTTTTGGAATACTTTTCTTTTGTCTGGATGAGTGCAGTTCTAGCAGCTCTCAATAAAACAGGGTGGTGCCACCGCAGTGGCTGCCTCGCCAGCGACTGTTACTCCTTTCACCCTTTTTGTTATTTTTAGTGCGTCTAAATGTAAGTTTTAATGTTTCTTAGTATGTCTTATGTGGGCAGGGTGGCGGGAATAGGGGGAAACCGTTTTTCAGTCACTTACCTGGACGGAGATGCGTCTTTTCTCTGTCGCATCTTGGCCGCCCCACCACCCCCTCGCGCAGTGGATTGGCATGGCCTTTCCTACCGGAGAGCAACTAGAGCTTCAGCAGCGGGCGCAGTGCTGAATTGACAAGGCGGACTGGGGCAATGCCTTGCCGGGGATCGAAGTGTTGGGCCTGCTGACTTTAACATCGTGGAGCTGTGGTCTGCGGAACTTCTAGCCGTGGGCACTGACTTTAATATCGCGGAGCCTGGGATCTTTTGCCAAGGATTGCCAGTGTTGGTGCTCGGCCTGTCGACTTTTAACATCGGAAGTCACGGTCTCCGGTAGGAAGCGGCCGATTCGGAAAATCCAAGGCGTTGAGTGTTTTCTGCTCCGTTCCGACGTGGGAGTTCAGATGATCCTGGCGAGAGGGAATGTACATCGGGCCGTCTGTAGAGATGACTGTGGAGGGTTCAAAGGCCCCGACCACGGGTGAACAAAGAGGAAGATGACTGAACTTTATTGCCTTCCATGACAGTGTTAAGCGTTGATTCCGCTGTGGTGATGTTTATATTAAACACTATTGTGTTCTTTTTATTTGTATAGCCGTATGGTAACTCAAATTTCACTTTATCAATTGATGCATGTGACAATAAATGTGAACTTGAACTAAAACGAACAAGATAAAACAACCTGCTAGATTAGAACCCTAGCCGCCATTTTGAACATCAATAGACATTCGGTGCAGGAGTAGGCCATTCGGCCCTTCGAGCCAGCAGCACCATTCAATGTGGTCATGGCTATCATCCCCAATCAGTACTCCGTTCCTGTCTTCTCCCCATATCCCCTGACTCTGCTATCTTTAAGAGCCCTATATAGCTCTCTCTTGAAAGTATCCAGTGAATCGGCCTCCACCGCCCTCTGAGGCAGAGAATTCCACAGACTCACAACTCTCTGTGAGAAAAAGTGTTTCCTCATCACTGTTCTAAATGGCTTAACCCTTATTCTTAAACTGTGTTCCGATAACCCCTGGTTCTGGACTCCCCCAACATCGGGAACATGTTTCCTGCCTCTAGCGTGTCCAAACCCTTAACAATCGTATATGTTTTATCCTCTCATCCTTCTAAACTCCATAGTGTACAAGCCCAGCTGCTCCATTCTCTCAGCATGTGACAGTCCCGCCATCCCGGGAATTAACCTTGTAAACCTACGCTGCACTCCCTCAATAGCCAGAATGTCTTTCCTCAAATTAGGGGACCAAAATTGCACACAATACTCCAGGTGTGGTCTCACTAGGGCCCTGTACAACTGCAGAAGACCTCTTTGCTCCAACATGCCATTCGCTTTCTTCACTGCCTGCTGTACCTGCATGCTTACTTTCATAGACTGATGAACAAGGACCCCCCCCGATCCCGTTGTACTTCCCTTTTCCCAACTTAACGCCATTTAGATAGTAATCTGCCTTCCTGTTTTTGATACCAAAGTGGATAACCTCACATTTATCCACATTAAACTTCATCTGCCATGCATCTGCCCACTCCCCCAACCTGTCCAAGTCACCCTGCATTCTGATACCATCCTCCTCACAGTCCACACTGCCACCCAGCTTTGTGTCATCTGCAAATTTGCTAATGTTACTTTGAATCCCTTCATCCAAATCATTGATGTATATTGTAAATAGCTGCGGTCCCAGCACAGAGCTTTGCAGTACCCCACTAGTCACTGCCTGCCATTCTGAAAGGGACCCGTTAATACCTGGTCTTTGTTTCCTGTCTGCCAACCAACTTTCTATCCATGTCAGCACTCTACCCCCAATACCATCTGCGCTAATTTTGTCCAGTAATCTCCTATGTGGGACCATATCATATGCTTTCCGAAAGTCCAGGTGCACTACATCCACTGGCTCTCCCTTGTCCATTTTTCTAGTTACACCCTCAAATAATTCCAGAAGATTAGTCAAGCATGATTTCCCCTTCGTAAATCCATGCTGACTCAGACCGATCCTGTTACTGCTATCCAAATGTGCGGCTATTTCGTTTTTTATAATTGACTCCAGCATCTTCCCCACCACCGATGTCAGGCTAACTGGTCTATAATTCCCTGTTTTCTCTCTCCCGCCTTTCTTAAAAAGTGGGATAACATTAGCTACCCTCCAATCCACAGGAACTGATCCTGAGTCTACAGAACATTGGAAAATGATCACCAATGTGTCCATGTGTTCTGTAGCCACTTCCTTAAGTACCCTGGGATGCACATTATCAGGCCCTGGGGATTTATCAGCCTTCAGTACCATCAGTCTACGCAACACCATTTCCTGCCTAATGTGGATTTCCTTCAGTTCCTCCGTCACCCCAGATCCTTTGGCAATTACTATATCAGGAAGATTGTTTGTGTCCTCCTTAGTGAAGACGGATCCAAAGTACCTGTTTAACTCATCTGCCATTTCCTTGTTTCCCATAATAAATTCATCTTTTCTCCCCGTATTGTCTTTTTAGTTAGCTTCTGTTGCTCTTTAAACATTAGACTTTAAACATTAAACTTTCAGACTTTCAGAAGGCTTTCGACAAGATCCCACATAAGAGATTAGTATACAAACTTAAAGCACACGGTCTTGGGGTTCAGTATTGATGTGGATAGAGAAGTGGCTGGCAGACAGGAAGCAAAGGGTAGGAGTAAACGGGTCCTTTTCAGAATGGCAGGCAGTGATTAGTGGGGTACCGCAAGGCTCAGTGCTGGGACCCAAGCTATTTACAATATATATATTAATGATTTGGACGAGGGAATTGAATGCAACATCTCCAAGTTTGCGGATGACACTAAGCTGGGGAGTAGTGTTAGGTGTGAGGAGGATGCTAGGAGGCCGCAAGGTGACTTGGATAGGCTGGGTGAGTGGGCAAATGCATGGCAGATGCAGTATAATGTGGATAAATGTGAGGTTATCCACTTTGGTGGCAAAAACAGGAGGGCAGACTCTTATCTTAATGGTGGCAAATTAGGAAAAGGGGAGATGCAACGAGACCTGGGTGTCATGGTACACCAGTCATTGAAAGTAGACATGCAGGTGCAGCAGGCAGTGAAGAAAGCAAATGGTATGTTAGCATTCATAGCAAAAGGATTTGAGTATAGGAGCAGGGCGGTTCTACTGCAGTTGTACAGGGTTTTGGTGAGACCACATCTGGAGTATTGCGTACAGTTTTGGTCTCCAAATCTGAGAAAATACATTCTTGCCATAGAGAGGGTACAGAGAAGGTTCACCAGACTGATTCCTGGGATGTCAGGACTTTCATATGAGGAAAGACTGGATAGACTTGGCTTGTACTCGCTAGAATTTAGAAGACTGTGGGAGGATCTTATAGAAGCTTAAAACATTCTTTAGGGGTTGGATAGGCTAGATGCAGGAAGATTGTTCCCAATGTTGGGGAGGTCCAGAATTCCATTATCTTTAGGACATTTTTCACACAGAGAGTGGTGAGTCTCTGGAATGCTTTGCCACAGAAGATAGCTGAGGCCAGTTCATTGGCTATATTTAAGAGGGAGTTAGATGTGGCCCTTGTGGCTAAAGGGATCAGGGGGTATGGAGCGAAGGCAGGTACAGGATACTGAGTTGAATGAACAGCCATGATCATATTGAATGGCGGTGCAGCTCGAAGGGCCGAATGGCCTACTCCTGCACCTATTTTCTATGTTTCTATTACCCAATCCTCTTGCATCCCGCTCATCTTTGCTACGTTGTACTTCTCTTTTATTTTTATGCTGTCCCTGACATCCCTTGTCAGCCACGGTCGCCCCTTTCTCCCCTTGGAATCTTTCTTCCTATAAGGAATGAACTGATCCTGCACCTTCTGTATTATTCCTAGAAATACCTGCCATTGTTGTTCCACTGTCATTCCTGCTAGGGTATCATTCCAGTCAACTTTTGTCAGCCCCTCCATCATGGCACCATAGTCCCCTTTATTCAACTGTAACACTGACACCTCCGATCTATCCTTCTCCCTCTCCAATTGTAGATTAAACCTGACCATATTATGATCACTACCTCCTAATGGCTCCCCATTAACCTCAACCATCGATTTCTTTGTGTCTGATGTGAACATATAATTACGTTATTCACCAAAGTCACTCTGATAGGGCTTGTTAAATTTACACCATTATAAAAGTACGAGAGTAACAGTTGCATAGTGTGAGCATTTGTAAATTACCAGGCAATGGACACTATTTTGGAAATATCATTGTTAACATTTACTTTGCTGGGTGAAATCATGGAGCTTCTCGTATTAAAAAACTGGGTGTGCCAAAATTCTTGAACACTAGCTTTTTTTGACATCATAACATTTCCTTTCTGTAGGTGTGTTTGAATGATGATTTAGTGGCAAAAATGTTTGCACATTACATTTCACCAAAGAAGCAAAATCTAGCGGAAAGCCGGAGATCATCGGCATTGTGCAGGAAGAAAGAAACACCGGTGAAAAACAATGTTGATTATAAAACTTTAGCCCTTTGGTCTGAAATTCTGGAAGCGTCTACAATAGAGGAACAAAGTCAAGGTAAGATCTGCCATTTGATTGATTAAATCATGTTTTTCATGATTTCTGGAATGGGAACATTTTTTAATAGTTTTAAATTAATTGAAATTTAAAGTATTTATAGGTTATCGCATTTTCTTCATAAGCCACCTGGTACCTCGACCTCAATTGTTATTGTTTCTGTATGACCTGCTTGGTAACTGGTATGATACGAGGCCAGTATGAGGCATTAATAGTAAGATTAAATGAGAACTTACCAGTTTGAAGTTTGATCTTTATTTTATGAGGAGTTACGGTGAGGGATTACGTGAAGACCCCGCCAGCACGCATGCGCGACATTCTTCAAAGCAGTGGTGTGAAATCACAGATACCAGAGTAGACTAACATAGTAAGATAAGAGAGAACTTTATATACCAGTTGAACTTTATAATAGAGGGTTTGGGAGCGGAGGGCACGTAATCCCTCATCGTAACTCCTCATAAAATAAAGATCAAACTTCAAACTGGTAAGTTCTCATTTAATCTTACTATTTTACTTCGGAGTCACGTGAGTGACTGCGTGAAGATTTCAAAACTCTGTGATTTCATGCCCTGGAACGAGTCCATGCTCACACACTGCCATGCTAGGGATGGAGGATGAACGTATTTCAGACATGATACTGTGCTGAAAAACAAAGAAGGTATTTAATCATACCTAAAGTGATATGCCCCACATTGGGTAAATCATGTAACAGAACTTAACATTTTCCCCCTGCAAACGTCTCAGGAGCGGCCACGGGTTTATAATAGAAGTGCTGAAAAGTCCGTTCACTGCTCCAACCCGCTGTAGCAAGGATGTGGTCCATAGGAACTCCCATCATCCTAGCCGCCGATGTGGATGCAGCCCTGGTGGAGTGAGATTTAAAACATTAGTGTCCATCTCCGCTGCACCCAATACCACCCTTAACCAACTGGAAGTGGCTTGCACTGTGACCTTATGATGAGGGCGTTTGTGGCTTATGGGTAAAGTCCTCTCCGTGCCCCTAGATTCTTGGTTCCTTCTATATCGTAAAATATATGTCACAATGCAGAGCCGACTATCTGCAGGGTAGGACAGAATGATAATTTTTGGCCAGAGGAACTGGGTCAATATAGTTTGAGTAACCCCTGTATCAGAAAGGTTATCTACCATTGGTTAACACATGGCATCCATACTTAGCTTTATAAAGACTGGACCCATTGTGCTGTTACAAGTGCCATAACATAACCATATTATATGTTAGTTTATCCAGAGTGAGCCCTGATATTGGTGTCCATCCTTGAAGCATAGTAAATTCTATGCCTAAGTCCCATGTATGGGTGTATCTGGCCCTGGGGGAATTAATACCCCTCATCAGTTTAGATACCAGTGGGTGTGATCCTATAGGCAGGTGATCACTCCCTCGGCCCAGGTTATTAGATAGGGCACTCCTTGCAAAATTAATGGCACTGTAGCACAAACCTTCATGGAATGAAGGGTGGCCAGAACTCCAGCATTCAGTGATGGTGGCCGAGTCATATGAAGTGTTTGTTCTAAAGCAGAACACTCCCATCTTCTGACATATGTCAGTGCTGTCTCTGGTGGACTCCATGCACGACGTTGTGTTGACATGGATCGTCCTGTCGGAGAGTCCGTAGTCCAGAAATGGCCTGTTCAGAATCTGCATCAATAGGTTCATTCGATCATGGCACGGATGACTTACCCGTCACAGGGTGTGCCAACAGGCCCGGCCGTTTGAGGATCCGAAAGCAATGTTCTGCGGCCATCTTTAGTACTGCTGGGGACCATGGTTGAGTAGGCCAGTCGGGAAACCCGAAATACCTGTTGCGGAGTCTTATTTCATTTTTTGTAAGACCCGACTGATGAGGCAGAAGGGGGGAAATGCATAGCAAAACGATCCCCCCAATGCAGCGAGAAGCATCCATCGCTGCTGGCCCCGGGTCCCGATCCAACATCCATTCAATGTTGTCGTTGAATTGCGTGACCTGGTGTCCGTCACCGTATTTAGTTTACCTGGAAGGTAAGTGGCCGAGATCCAAATCTCTCTATCCAGACACCAGTGCCAGATGTAATTAGCCAATTCATCACATGATATTGATTTTATTCCACCCATATGATTAATATAGGCCACCACTGTGGTATTATTAATTTGTAACCATACATGCAAATGGTGCATATCTTAAGCAGTAGGCCCGGAGTCCATGAAATGCTCCCAGCATTTGTAGATAATTAATCCCTAGTGCTCCCAACAGGGTTAAATCTCGTGCACTCCATCTGCCACCACAATTAGTGGTGGTATTAGCTGCTCCCCACCTTTAACACTGGCATCAGTCTGTAATGTAACCGAGGGATTCATGATAGTGATGGGGTTAGAGCAATGCTGAGCATTTTCAATCACCAATATAATTCTAATTTAGCTTCTCTGGTAGTTTCATAGACCTATCAAAATGGCCCGCATGATTTTTAAGAGCTAGAATTTTTGCTCTTGCAGGTTTTGTTAATGGAGTGGTCCAAATTGTGCTGCTGGAATGCAGCCACTAGTTTCTCAATCACTCTGGCTACTTGCAGAATGGATGGTTCCCTGATGCCAGTGAGGGTTTTACATGCTTCCGTCAAGTCTGTCCCTTTGTTTGGTGGCAAGGTGATAGACATATAAACAGAATCGATAGTGAACCCCAGATAATCCATGGTGGTAGAGGGTTTCATTTTTTGATTTATCTGGATGTATGTTAATCCCATCTTTTAAAAATATGTTTTGTGGCTGATACTGCCAATGTAGCCATCTCCAAATTTTCGCCTACAATGAGAATATCGTCAAGGTAAACCATGGCAATATGGTTATGTTTCCTTAATTACGCTAAAGCTGGTTTTAACAATTTTGTAAGCAGCCTGGGTGCCGATGACAACCCAATGGGTAAGGCTTTATACTGCCAAGGCTGTCCCATCCAGGCAAATTTTAGATATTTCCGATGATCCTTGTGTATTGGCACTAAATAGTATGCATCCTTAAATTGATGCAAGCCATGAAATACCTATCAGAAATTAGCTATTTGGCTGTGACAAACGCGTCCATTTTGAAATAGGCATACTGAACGGAAGTATTTAGTTCGGTCAAATCTATAATGATGCGGCATCCGTCATCTTTTGTTTTTGTAAAAATATTTGATACGAACTCTTGAGATTCTGATTGTCTTCTCAATTACCCTTTTTTCGCTTGGTCTTAACAGTTCATATACAAATTCAATTAGTACCCTGAATACTTCCGAGTATGTAAGGATCAGGGGTAAGAGTGTTCCACACATGATGAAACAAGTGCAACCGACCACCAACCCTTGATGAATCTAGGTAGCAATGTTTTTGAGACAACCAGACCCACCTACCTCCAAGGTTACCGGGTTCTGCGGCCATCTTGTTGTGTGGGTTGTCTCTGTCCTTGTTTCTTCGTGTATTGTGTTGCTGCGTTGTGGGGTTGGCGCATTTTCCAAGAAGGCCGGGCTGGGCCATGGTCTAAACAGACCGTTGTTCAGGTGGGCCGGCCTTCGAGCTTTCACCACCAGATGGTCTCTCATAATAACAATGTCTGGTGGATGTGTAGGGGTGCTGCCGCTGCTGATAATGGGTTTTGGTGGTGTTTGGTACCTTGATCAGGCTTATAGCCTTGGCCTCCTCATCCAGGTCTTTTACCTGTTTCGGGAGGTAGTCCCCAAACAGCAAGTTGGCGGCTGTGTGCTGCTAGTCCTGCATAATCCCGCAATATTGGATTGTGTGCAGGCTTGATGATGCCCTTCCTGTAGCTGTAAATCTGAATAGAGTATTGCACAGGAGTGCTAGAGCATCTAGTAGCTCTTCAGGCATCTCAACCCCATCGCTGTTCTGGCCACTGCTGTGATACAAGCAGTCAGCAGTTTAAGGATTTCTGGAGTTTGCCTCCTGGCTCCTTGTAGTTGGGCTCATGTTGTCCCAGATGGGTTGTTGACTGCAGGCACATTTAGAGAAACGCAGTTCTCTGGGTTGGTACAGCATGTTTATTACCCATGCCTACAACTCTTCTGGCACCCCTGACACAGGTACTCTTCAGCCATTGCCCCTTCTTCAGGGTCAGCCCAGCTCTGACCCCTAATGCTCCCCTGCGAAGAGGGTGAGACATTTGGCAGTCCTTGATAGGATGCTGCCGTGGGTCTGCGAAGAGACCCACTGTGACTCTGCCCCTGCAAAAGCAGGTCACGCTGGAGCAACTGCTCCACCATCCGCTCCATGCGGGAAAGACGACCGCCGTCGCTAACCGCGAACGGGGTGTCCTCGGGTCCCGCCGAGGCAACGGACCTGTCCGACTTCCGGGTGGTTTTGCCGGCGGACCGCGGCGAACCTGCGGTCTGTTGCGGCGAGAAGTCGGGGGCTGCTGGTAGCACCTGCAGCTCCGGAGAGACGGCACGCTGCTGGCTGCTTTCCACAGCAGCGAATTTTGCCGCTGCTCTCCGGTATTTTCTCGACTCCATGGTGCTTGTTTCGACTCTGGAAAACAGAACACCGAGTTGCTACGCTCAGCAGAAATGGTAAGACTTACCTTCGGTAGTTTTTTCAAAAACTTGCGCTGGAGGAGCGGCGCTCCTCCCGACTGTTGCTTCCGCAATGCGTTCGACGATATGTCGCGCATGCGTGCTGGCGGGGTCTTCACGTAGTCACTCACGTGACTCCAAAGTAAAATTTATGTTTGACTCGAGGACTGTATGTTCTTGTTTTAATACTTTGTGTAGTAATCTCTCTTATTTTACTTTTGCCCATATAGGGCAATTTTTTTTTCCTTCATCTGAACTAGGTTGAGTGACGGCATTGATATGTACTGTATGTCAACGCAGAATCTGTAGTAATGGAGTTATAGAGTCAAATGCTCTCAAATGGATGTGAACTCTCGAACAAACGCTCATGACAAGATTTACCATCACCAAATAATTTTATATTCACAGTAAGCCTAATTTGTTTCCTACTAAGTTAAATGTATTTATATTTCCTAAATCTTTCTACAGGTTTTTCTGGCCAGGAATCAGATGTTCAATGTCAACAAGGCCAAGAAAGAAGTGTATCCTGTGAACACACGAGAAAACAAACCAGTAAGACACCCTCAATGTCACATCACCCAACATCAGCAGAGCCGCTCCAAGCAATCTGCCTATCAGAAATGCATTCAGATGAGAAGATGAGGTATGTGATATACCATATAAATAAGTTCCTAGGTCATAGGAGCATAATTAGGCCATTTGACCCATCGTGTCTACTCCACCAGTCAGTCATGGCTGATCTTTCCCTCTGAACCCCATTCTCCTGCTTTCTCCCTGTAACCTTTGACACCCTCACTAATCAAGTCAATCTCCAATTTTAAAATATCCAAAGATTTGGCCGGAATTCTACAGGCACATCACTCTTTTGGATAAAGAAATTCCCCTCCTTTCTAAAGATACATTTTTTTTATTCTGAGGCTGTGGCCTCTGGTGCTAGACTCTCCCACTAGTGACCACATCCTTCTTCCATGTCCACTCTTATCAGGCGTTTCATTATTTGGTAAATTTTAATGAGTCTCCCCAATTCAATTCAGCTTTCCTTTCTTGAAAATAAACATTATACAAGTCTGAAGAAGGGTTTCGACCCGAAACGTGGCCCATTCCTTCTCTCCCGAGATGCTGCCTGTCTTGCTGAATTACTTCAGCGTTTTGTGTCTACCTTCTATTTTAACCAGCATCTGCAGATTTTTCTTACACATTATACGTTAAATTTATTTAAGTTTAATGCTGCAAGAAGTATTCAGTACACATTTCCTGTGCAGCTTTCTCTTGTATTCAGAGTCAGTCATACAACATGGAAACAGGCCCTTTGGCCCAATAGGTCCATGCTGACTAAGATTCCCCATATACGATTGTCCCGCCTATCCAGGTTTGGCCCTTATCCTCCAAACCTTTCTTATCCATGTACCTGTTCAAATGTACCAAGATTTTTTCTCAGTAAATTTCCTTCAATATCCACTTGCCTAACTACTAACAAGTCTGTCTTGAATTTGTCTCTTTCCCTTACAAACAGCGTTTTTCATTTGTAGTAATCATACTATGAATTTTGATGGATCTGCTGCCAAATATTGTATTTATCTCATTCTTACCATCACTGAACAGAAAAAATATTTTGTTAAATTTAGAATTGACCTCTGTAATGACATGCATAAAGATGGGATGGCATCCACGACAACACAGACAAGTAATGAAATACCAGTTTCTACAAGTTAAGTATTAATTATTGTAATATGGTTGAGAATCCTGAGTATAAATTGAGTCCATTGTAAGAACACACTTTTGTTTGCGTTCTACTTTGTCATTGTCTGGAACTGTTGTGCTACAGTGCTGAGAACTATATTCTGAACTGTAGTTTTCCCTTTACCCACTCCCTACTGTACGCGAGTTTGGTTTAATTATTTATGTACAGAATTATATGATTTATTGCATAGCATGCAAAACAAAGCTTTTCACTGCATCGATACACATCGATGACAATAAAAAACCTAAACCTTAAAATGGTCCATGAGGTTTATCTGCTAAATAACTAAGTTTTGGACTGCAAGCCATGAGCTGTTCCTAGCTGCAGGGTAAGTACATGAGCAGGACATTTTTTTGTAATTATTATAGAATCGGAGAAGAATATTTACTGGGATCTTACTCCTAAAATTAGTGCCTCAATCCACTTTCAATTGACCATATGTTCAGCCGGGAGAAAATCAAAATGGCACAAACTGTATTTAACAAGCATGATATAACATGATGTTGAAACAGACACCTGCATAAATCATGGTCTCCTAGAACATCAGAAAAAGGCCATGTAGCTGCGTGGGCCTGTTCAATCATTGGGTGCTCGCAAGTCCCCATGGATCTGGGCCTGGGCACTGCTCTCCACCCAATCCCCTTATATTTCCCACTCTCCTGGTGAAATTTAAAATTTATCTTCAAATCAATAGCCCATGTCTCAGAATGCACAGGATTGTCCCTATTATCTATCTTAAATACAGGAACATCTTTGGGTACTCTCAAGCCCACCGAGACCTCACTTGTGGCTTGTGAGGATTCTTTGTAAGAAATAAAGTGCATGAGCTTGGTGCTCAGTTAGAGGTTGGTAGATATGATATTGTGGGAATTACAGAGAAATGGCTGCAAGAGGATCGGAGCTGGGAACTGAATATTCAGGGTTATACGTCATATCGAAAAGACAGACAAGTGGGCAGAGGGTGTGGGGTAGCTCTGTTCGTAAGGAATGAAATTCAGTTTTTTGCAAGGGGCGACATAGAATCAGATGTAGAGTCATTGTGGATAGAACTGAGAAATTGTAAGGGCAAGAAGACCCTAATGGGAGTTATCTACAGGCCCCCAAACAGTAGTCGGGATATAGGGTGCAAGTTGCATCAGGGGTTAAAATTGGCATGTACCAAAAGTAATGCTGTGGTGGTTATGGGAGATTTCAACGTGGAAAATCAGGTTGGTACGGGACCCCAAGAAAGGGAATTTGTGGAGTGCCTCTGAGATGGATTCTTAGAGCAGCTTTTACTGGAACCTACAGGGAGAAGGCAATTCTGGATTTATTGTTGTGCAATGAACCGGATTTAATAAGGGAACGCAAGGTAAAGGAACCATTAGGAGGCAGTGAACATAATATGTTTTAATCTGCAATTTGAGAGGGAGATGGTAAAATCAGAAGTGTCAGTTTTGCAGTTGAACAAAGAGGACCATGGAGGCATGAAGAAGGAGCTTTCCAAAGTTGGCTGGAAAGAGACCCTAGCAGGGATGACAGTGGAACAGCAATAGCAGGAATTTCTGGGAATAATCCAGAAGATGCAGTATAATTTCATTCCAAAGAGGAGGAATGATTCTAAGGGAGCTGTGGCTGACAAGGGAAGTCAAGGACATTATAAAACGAAAAAAGAAGATGTATAACATAGCAAAGATGAGCAGGAAACCAGGGGATTGGGGAACATTTAAAGAGCAACAGAAGATAACTAAAAAGGCAATACGGGGAGAAAAGATGAAATACAAAGGTAAGCTAACCAAGAATATAAAGGAGTATAGTAAAAGCTTCTTTAGGTATGTGAAAAGGGAAAGGTTAGTTAAGACTAATGTGTGTCCCTTGACGACAGAAACAGGTGAAATTATTATGGGGAATAAGGAAATGGCAGACCAGTTGAACAGGTACTTTGGTTCCGTCTTCACTGAGGAAGACAAACAACCTTCCAGATGTACTAGGGGACAGAGTATCCAGGGTGACAGAGGAACTGAAGGAAATACACATTAGTCAGGAAATGGTGTTGGGTAGACTGGTGGCTGATAGAAACATAGAAAACATAGATAAATCCCCAGGGCCTGATGGTCTGCATCCCAGGGCACTTGAGGTGGCTCTAGAAATCGTAGACACATTGATGATCATTTTCTAATGTTCTATAGATTCTGGATCAATTCCTGTGGATTGGAAGGTAGCTAATGTTATCCCACTTTTTATGAAAGGAGGGAGAGAGAAAGCAGGGAATTATAGACCAGTTAGCCTGACATCAGTTGTGGGGAAGATGCTGGAGTCAATTATTAAAGATGTAATAGCGTTGCATTTGGATAGCAGTAACAGGATCACCAAGTCAGCATTGATTTACGAAGGGGAAATCATGCTTGACTAATCATTTGGAATTTTTGAGGATGTAACAAGTAAAACGGATAAGGGAGAGCCAGTGGATGCAGTGTACCTGTACTAAGAAAGCCTTCGATAAGGTACCACACAGGAGATTAGTGGGCAAAATTAGAGCACATGGTATTGGGGGGTATGGTATTGACATGGATAAAGAATTGGTTGGCATACAGGAATTAGCGGTTCCCTTTCAGAATGGCAGATAGTGACTAGTGGGGTCCCGCAAGGCTCGGTGCTGGGTCTGCAGCTATTCACTATGTATGTTAATGATTTAGATGAAGGGATTACAAGTAACACTAGCAAATTTGCAAACGACACAAAGCTGGATGACAGCGTGAACTGTGAAGAGGATGCTATGAGGATGCTGGGTGACTTGGGTAGGTTGGGTGATTGGGAAGATGCATGGCAGATGCAGTATAATGTGGATAAATATGAGGTTATCCAATTTGGTGGAAAAACAAGAAGGCAGATTATTATCTGAATGGTGTCAGTTTAGTAAAAAGGGGAAGTGCAATGAGACCTGGGTGTCCTTGTACATCAGTCACTGAAAGTAAGCATGCAGGTACAGCAGGCAGTGAAGAAAGCTAAAGGCATGTTGGCCTTCATAATGAGAGGATTTGAGTGTAGAAGTAAAGAGGTCCTTCTGCAGTTGTACAGGGCCCTGGTGAGACCACACCTGGAGTATTGACTGTAGTATTGGTCTCCTATTTGAGGAAGGACATTCTTGCTATTGAGGGAGTGCAGGGAAGGTGCACAAAGTTAATTCCCGGGATGGTGGGACTGTCATATGATGAAAGAATGGAATGACTAGGCTTATATGCACTGGCATTTAGAAGGATGAGAGGGAATCTTATAGAAATATTACATTATTAGTGGACTGGACACTCTAGATGCAGGAAACATGTTCCTGATGTTGGGGGAGTCCAGAACCAGGGGCCACAGTTTAAGAATAACAGGTAGGCAATATAGAACTGAGATTAAAGCGTTGACGGTGGATATGCAATGGAAGGCATTTAATGACTGCATGGATGAACAATTGTTCATCCCAGTTTGGCAAAATAATAAATCAGGGAAGGTAGTGCATCCGTGGATAACAAGGGAGATCAGGGATAGTACCAAAACAAAAGATGAAACATACAAATTAGCCAGAAAAAGCAGCCTACCAGAGGACTGGGAGAAATTCAGTCCAGCAGAGGAGGACAAGGTCTTAATTAGGAAAGGGAAAATAGATTATGAAAGAAAACTGGCAGGGGACATAAAAACTGAATGCAAAAGTTTTTTATAGATATGTGAAGAGAAAAAGGTTAGTAGGTCCCTTGCAGTCAGAAACTGGTGAATTGATCATGGGGAACAAGGACATGGCAGACCAATTGAATAACTACGTTGGTTCTGTACTTCACTAAGGAAGACATAAATAATCTGCCGGATATAGCAGGGGACCAGGGGTCAAATGAGATGGAGGAACTGAGTGAAATCCAAGTTAGCCGGGAAGTGGTGTTAGGTAAATTGAATGGATTAAAGGCCGATAAATCCCCTGGGACAGATAGGCTGCATCCCAGAGTACTTAAGGAAGTAGCCCCAGAAATAGTGGATGCATTAGTGATAATTTTTCAAAACTCTTTAGATTCTGGAGTAGTTCCTGAGGATTGGAGGGTAGCTGATGTAACCCCACTTTTTAAAAAAGGAGGGAGAGAGAAAACGGGGAATTACAGACCAGTTAGTTCTAACATCGGTAGTGGGGAAAATGCTAGAGTCAGTTATTAAAGATGGGATAGCAGCACATTTGGAAAGTGGTGAAATCATTGGACAAAGTCAGCATGGATTTATGAAAGGTAAATCTTGTCTGACGAATCTTATAGAATTTTTAGAGGATGTAACTAGTAGAGTGGATAAGGGAGAACCAGTGGATGTGTTATATCTGGACTTTCAGAAGACTTTCGACAAGGTCCCACATAAGAGATTAGTATACAAACTTAAAGCACACGGTATTGGGGGTTCAGTATTGATGTGGATAGAGAACTGGCTGGCAGACTGGAATCAAAGAGTAGGAGTAAACGGATCCTTTTCAGAATGGCAGGCAGTGACTAGTGGGGTACCATAAGGCTCAGTGCTGGGACCCCAGCTATTTACAATATATATTAATGATCTGGATGAGAGAATTGAATGCAGCATATCCAAGTTTGCGGATGACAAGAAGCTGGGGGCAGTGTTAGCTGTGAGGAGGATGCTAGGAGGCTGCAAGGTGACTTGGATAGGTTGGGTGAGTGGGCAAATGCGTGGCCGATGCAGTATAATGTGGATAAATGTGAGGTTATCCACTTTGGTGGCAAAAGCAGGAAAGTGGACTATTGTCTGAATGGTGGCCGATTAGGAAAAGGGGAGATGCAACGAGACCTGGGTGTCATAGGCATGCAGGTGCAGCAGGCAGTGATGAAAGCGAATGGTATGTTAGCATTCATAGCAAAAGGATTTGAATATAAGAGCAGGGAGGTTCTACTGCAGTTGTACAGGGTCTTGGTGAGGCCACACCTGGAGTATTGTGTACCATTTTGGTCTCCTAATCTGAGGAAAAACATTCTTGTCATAGAGGGAGTACAGAGAAGGTTCACCAGACTGATTCCCGGGATGGCACGACTTCCATATGAAGAAAGACTGGATAGACTCGGCCTGCACTCGCTTGAATTTAGAAGATTGAGGGGGGGGGATCTTATAGAGACTTACAAAATTCTTAAGGGGTTGGACAGGCTAGATGCAGGAAGATTGTTCCCGATGTTGGGGAAATCCAGAACAAGGGGTCACAGTGTAAGGATAAGGGGGAAGTCTTTTAGGACCGAGATGAGAAAATAATTTTTCACACAGAGAGTGGTGAATCTGTGGAATTCTCTGCCACAGAGGTAGTTGAGGCCAGTTCATTGGCTATATTTAAGAGGGAGTTAGATGTGGCCCTTGTTGCTAAAGGGATCAGGCGGTATGGAGAGGAGGCAAGTACAGGATACTGAGTTGGATGATCAGCCATGATCATATTGAATGGCTCGAAGGGCCGAATGGCCTACTCCACCTAATTTCTGTGTTTCTATGAGATGAAAAACCTTTTCACCCAGAGAGCTGTGAATTTGTGGAATGCTCTGCCTCAGAATTCAAATAAAGTTAAATAGAGCTCTTTGGACTAACGGAATCGGGGGATATGGGGAGAGGACAAGAACGGGGTACTGTTTGTGGATGATCAGCCATGATCATATTAAAAGGCGGTGCTGGTTCGTAGGGTCGTGCACCTATTTTGTATGTATTTATTTATCTCTGTGTATCTCCCAGCAATTTTCTCTCTTGCCTCTCGGGGAAAATCTCACGTTCCCATCACCACCTACTTGATCACAAAATGCCGTTATAATAGTTTACACCACATTAATCTCACCATTCTCCATGTCCATCTTGGTGAATACCGATGCAAACTACTTATTTCGTACCTGACCTACATTCTCTGACTCCAAGCATAAATTCCCTCTTTTATCCTTGAGTGGTCCTACCATCTCATGTTCATAAGTTATAGGCGCAGAATTAGGCCATTTGGCCCATCAAGTCTATTCCACCATTCAATCATGGCTGATCTATCTTTCCCTCTCAACCCCAATATCCTGCCTTCTCCCCATAACCCCTGATCACAATTGCATGGAAATTTAATGGGAGGATATTGTAAATTCTCATTTTTTAATTGTAATTAAAAAAAATCAAATATGAGGGATACAAGGTAAAAATTTTGACATACATTGTTGAAGCGAAGGAAATGGGTTTCATTTCGGGTCGAGACCCTTCTTCAGACTTCTTCAGTCTGAAGAAGGGTCTCGACACGAAACATCGCCTATTTCCTTCGCTCCATAGATGCTGCCTCACCTGCTGAGTTTCTCCGGCATTTTTGTATACCTTCGATTATCCAGCATCTGCAGTTCCTTCTTAGACATACATTGTTAATTTTTTTTCCTCTTCAAAATCTCTGACTAATTTCAATGCTATGCATATTATTTATATGTTGTTCCCATTATCAGCATGTATGTAATTGCTTTACACAGACTCTTACAGTTTCTAAACCCAGATCCATTCAACACAAAAAGAGTACTTCATCCACACCAGGTAACTTTCTGGAATAAAAAATTATCTGTATTCACTTAAGTAATTTTATTTAATTAAATTGATGGAGATTGTTTGGTAAACACATTTCATGTGATATAACCAACATGTTTTCTGTGTTGGGAGATGTTATTGAATGTTTTACTTCAAAGTTATGTCTGAGTAAAATCCTGGTCTTATTCGATGTTCTGTTTTCAGCCATCTTTGAAAATAGCCTTTGACCGATGGAGTGGAGTCCTGGTGCATGCAGTTAACAAACTGACTCCATGTAGCAGCATGGAATTTGCACCAATTTCTCTGGATTTAAAAAAGGTAATCTTCTTTTGCAGTCCTAAATACTTTTTTTTAAATAGCTTCCTGTAACTGATATGTATTGTATAGATCTTCGCCAGCTTATGTACGCTCAACTTGTACATAGCCTGTACATGTGTCTTAGTCTTTGGAAGAATGGTGCGATGGATTTGCCAGCAGCTACAGGGGAAACTCAGTCTGCAGCCACATTTCGGAGTTGCAAACTGTTCGGGTTTCAAACTGTTCTCGGGAGAGGAACCCTCATGTGACCCTGAAGGGGAACTGTAGTTCATTTGTAAAAGTATTAACCCAGAACTTGACACACACTATACCAGCTAATTATTTTTGTCCCCATCGTGTCTCCAACATTCTCTTTATTGCTGTTAGTTTCCGCACATCACTTTGGTGAGTTCTATGATGTTATGTGTAAAATATATTTATTTTGAACGATGTAACTTTGGCAATAGGTTTAGACTAATTTCTAATTCAACACTATAGTTTAAATGGGAGCTGCTTTGTCAACATGGCCAAATTTCAGAATTTGTTGTTGCTCAATGACTGCTCACTTATACTACAGGCAATGTTGGATTGCTTATTATGCTACACCACTTCAAATACATTTTCTACTAATATGCGCTACATAACATTGTTCAATCCTGCTTCCACCTTGTCGACTGATGCTGAAGTGTTTTTTGTATCTGTGGGGTATCTTTTTCACACAAAAGGTGGTGGAAGTATGGAACAAGCTGCCAGAGGAGGTAGTTAAGGCTGGGACATTTAAGAAACAGTCAGCTAGGCACATGAATACGACAGGTTTGGAGGGATACTGCCCAAACGCGGCCATCTGGGACATGTTGACTCGTGTGGGCAATTTGGACCGAAGTGACTGTTTCCATGCTGTTTCACTGACTCTATTTGTTCAAATGTCTTTGATAATTGAGAACAAATTTACTCACTCATCACTCTACTTGGTTTCTAAGCAGCCACATCCATGATTTTAAAATAGGCCTCCTGTTCATTCTCCTTATGCGCTGCTCCACTTTTGACAGAAGAGTCTTCAATATACTTAAGATTCTCTCCCCAAGCTCATCTTCCTCTCCATCATTGTCCCCAACTTTAACTACCTTCTAAAAGTGCAACTTTAGTTTTTTTTTACTTTCCCCAATCCCATGTGAAATTATTATCATTAAACATCAGCATAAATTTCTCAAGGATTAATTATATCATGATTCAAGGAGATATATTTGTTTTTGAATATACAATTTCACCTGCAATTTACGCTGTTTGTCAAAAATAATTAGAATATACCTTTGGCAAACAAATTTCATTAAAGTCATGGAGTGATACAGTGTAGACACAGGCCCTTCAGCCCAACTCGCCCACACTGGCCAACAATGTCCCAGCTACTCTAGTTCCACTTGCCTGCGCTGGGTCCATATTCCTCCAAACCGGTCCTATCCATGTACCTGTCTAAATGTTTCTTCAACGATGAGATAGTCCCAGCCTCAACTACCTCCTCTGGCAGCTTGTTCCATACACCCACCACCCTTTGTGTGAAAAAGTAACCCCTTTGGATTCCTAATAAATCTTTTCCCCTTCACCTTGAACCTATGTCCTCTGGTCCTCAATTCCCATACCCTTAGCAAAAGACTCTGTGCATCGACCCAATCTATTCTTCTCATGAATTTGTACTTAAGATCTCCGCTCATCCTCCTGCGCTCCATGGAATAGAGACCCAGCCTACTCAACCTCTCCCTATAAGCTCACACCCTCTAGTCCTGGCAACATCCTCGTATATCTTTTCTGACCCCTTTCAAGCTTGACAATATATTTTCTAAAACATGGTGCTCAGAACTGAACACAATATTCTAAATACGGTCTCACCAACGTCTTGTACAACTGCAACATGACTTCCCAACTTCTATACTCAATACTCTGACTGATGAAAGCGAAAATGTCAAAAGCCCTTTTGACCACCTAATGTATCTGCGATTCAACCTTCAAGGAACCATGCACCTGTACTCCTGGATCCCTCTGCTCTATAACACTACCCAGAGGCCTACCATTTACAGTGTTGGTCTTGCCCTTGTTCGACATCCCAAAATGCTACATCTCACACTTCTCTGTATTAAATTCCATCAACCATTCCTCCGCCCACCTGGCCAATCGATCTAGATCCTGCTGCAATAATTACCAATCATCTTCACTATCTGCATAACCACTAACTTTTGCATCATCAGCAAACTTGCAAATCTTGTAGATGACAAACAGTAACGGGCCCAGCACCGAACCCTGAGGCACACCACTCGTCACAGGCCTCCAGTCCGAGAAGCAACCTTCCACCATCACCCTCTGCTTCCTTCCATGCAGCCAATTTGCTATCCATTCAGCTATCTCTCCTTGGATCCCATGAGGTCTAACCTTCCAGAGCAGCCTACCATGCGGAACCTTGTCGAATTATCAAAGGCGTTTTATTGTTATTACATTGTAAAGCAGAATGCGACTTTTTAAATAACAGTTGTAATCTTTTTTAGTTAGTGTTAATGTTTCCCTTTAAATACTGAATGTTCCTTTATATGTTACTTGATGCGTTTTATCTGAAGGAACTGTGTAAGAAAAATATTAGTCCCGATGTTGTGCAATCGTACTGCTGGCCAGCCATCAGCCGCGGTTGTGATTTAGTTGCAGTATCACGTCAAGGAGATGATCCTCTTTTATACATCCCTCCATTGTTGACATTTCTGCAGTTTCCATCCGTGTACAGTTTCCAACCCAAGCGAAATTTGGTAAGCAGCTCTGTAGATTTTGTTTCTGTTCTTATTTTGATGGGAAGCACAACTTTAACATGTAAATGGCAACCAAACATATTGATTAATTCTTACAGCACACTACAAAATGTAATATAAACTATGAACGTCTTGTAATTATAGCATCTGTATTTTGGCAGGATTAATACAGATTGCTGTCCTTGCTTCTACCCTCCTATATATTTCTATGCAGATCTAAAAAATGATTCAGAGAGGATTTAAACTAATGTGGCAGGGGGATGGGAGCATGAGCAGAGAGACAGAGGGATGTAAAATGAGGGTAGAAGCAATAGGTAGCAAGGTGAAAAGTAAAAGTGGCAGGCAGAAAAATCCAGGGCAAAAATCAAAAAGAACCACTTTTCAACATAATTGTATAAGGGGTAAGGGTGTTGTAAAAACAAGCCTGAAGGCTTTGTGTCTCAATGCAAGGAGCATTCGTAATAAGGTGGATGAGTTGAATGTGCAGACAGTTATTAATGAATATGATATAGTTGGGATCACGGAGACATGGCTCCAGGGGGACCAAGGCTGGGAGCTGAACATCCAGGGATATTCAATATTCAGGAGGGATAGACAGAAAGGAAAAGGAGGTGGAGTAGAGTTACTGGTAAGAGAGGAGATTAACGCAATAGCAAGGAAGGACATTAGCTTGGAGGATGTGGAATCGATATGGGTAGAGCTGCGAAACACTAAGGGGCAGACAACGCTAGTGGGAGTTGTGTATAGGCCACCTAACAGCAGTAGTAGAGTTGGGGATGGCATCAAACATGAAATTAGAAATGCGTGCAACAGTTATAATGGGGGACTTCAATCTACATATAGATTGGGTGAATCACATTGGCAGGGGTGCTGAGGCAGTGGATTTCTTGGAATGTATGCAGGATAGTTTTCTAAACTAACATGTAGAGGAACCAATGAGAGAGCAGGCTATTCTAGACTGGGTACTGAGTAATGAGGAAGGGTAAGTTAGCAGTCTTGTTGTGCGTGACCCCTTGGGCAAGAGTGACCATAATATGGTTGAGTTCTTCATTAGGATGGAGAGTGACATTGTTAATTCAGAAACAAGGGTTCTGAACTTAAAGAAAGGTAACTTTGAGGGTATGAGACGTGAATTGGCCAAGATAGACTGACAAATGATTCTTAAAGGGTTGACGGTGGATGTGCAATGGAAGGCATTTAAAGACTGAATGAATGAACTACAACAATCGTTCATCCCAGTTTGGCAAAAGAATAAATCAGGGAAGGTGGTGCATCCGTGGATAACAAGGGAAATCAGGGATAGTATCAAAACTAAAGATGAAGCATACAAATTAGCCAGAAAAAGCAGCCTACCAGAGGACTGGGAGAAATTCAGAGTCCTGCAGAGGAGGACAAAGGGCTTAATTTGGAAAGGGAAAATAGATTATAAAAGAAAACTGGCAGGGAACATAAAAACGGACTGCAAAAGTTTTTATAGATATGTGAAGAGAAAAAGGTTAGTTAAAACAAATGTAGGTCCCTTGCAGTCAGAAACAGGTGAATTGATCATGGGGAACAAGGACATGGCAGACCAATTGAATAACTACTTTGGTTCTGTCTTCACAAAGGAAGACATAAATAATCTGCCGGAAATAGCAGGGGACCGGGGGTCAAATGAGATAGAGGAACTGAGTGAAATCTAGGTTAGCCGGGAAGTGGTGTTAGGTAAATTGAATGGATTAAAGGCCGATAAATCCCTATGGCCAGATAGTCTGCATCCCAGAGTACTTAAGGAAGTAGCCCCAGAAATAGTGGATGCATTAATGATAATTTTTCAAACCCTTTAGATTCTAGAGTAGTTCCTGAGGATTGGAGGGTAGCTATTGTAACCCCACTTTTTAAAAAGGGAGGGAGAGAGAAAACGGGGAATTACAGACCAGTTAGTCTAACATCGGTAGTGGGGAAAATGCTAGAGTCAGTTATTAAAGATGGGATAGCAGCACATTTGGAAAGTGGTGAAATCATTGGACAAAGTCAGCATGGATTTATGAAAGGTAAATCATGACGAATCTTATAGAATTTTTCGATGATCTAACTAGTAGAGTGGATAAGGGAGAACCTGTGGATGTGTTATATCTGGACTTTCAGAAGGCTTTCGACAAGGTCCCACATAAGAGATTAGCATACAAACTTAAAGCACACGGTATTGGGGGTTCAGTATTTGATGTGGATAGAGAACTGGCTGGCAGACAGGAAGCAAAGAGTAGGAGTAAACGGGACCATATAACCATATAACAATTATAGCACGGAAACAGGCCATCTCGGCCCTTCAAGTCCGTGCCGAACAACTTTTTTCCCTTAGCCCCACCTGCCTGCACTCATACCATAACCCTCCATACCCTTCTCATCCATATGCCTATCCAATTTATTTTTAAATGATACCAACGAACCTGCCGCCACCACTTCCACTGGAAGCTCATTCCACACCGCTACCACTCTCTGAGTAAAGAAGTTCCCACTCATGTTACCCCTAAACTTCTGTCCCTTAATTCTAAAGTCATGTCCTCTTGTTTGAATCTTCCCTATTCTCAAAGGGAAAAGCTTGTCCACATCAACTCTGTCTATCCCTCTCATCATTTTTAAGACCTCTATCAAGTCCCCCCTTAACCTTCTGCGCTCCAGAGAATAAAGACCTAACTTATTCAACCTATCTCTGTAACTTAGCTGTTGAAACCCAGGCAACATTCTAGTAAATCTCCTCTGTACCCTCTCTATTTCCTATAATTGGGCAACCAAAATTGTACACCATATTCCAGATTTGGTCTCACCAATGCCTTGTACAATTTTAACATTACATCCCAGCTTCTATACTCAATGCTCTGATTTATAAAGGCTAGCATACCAAAAGCTTTCTTTACCACCCTATCTATATGAGATTCCACCTTCAAGGAACTATGCACGGTTATTCCCAGATCCCTCTGTTCAACTGTATTCTTCAATTCCCTACCATTTACCATGTACGTCCTATTTTTATTTGTCCTGCGAAGGTGTAGCACCTCACATTTATCAGCATTAAACTCCATCTGCCATCTTTCAGCCCATTTTTCCAACTGGCCTAAATCACTCTGTAGATTTTGGAAGTTACCACCCTTTCATCCAGATCATTGATGTACATGACAAACAACAAAGGACCCAACAGATCCCTGAGGCACCCCACTAATCACCTGCCTCCAACCCGACAAACAGCCATCCACCATTACCCTCTGGCTTCTCTCATTCAGCCACTGTTGAATCCATCTTGCTATTCCTGCATTTATACCCAACAGTTGAACCTTCTTAACCAACCTTCCATGAGGAACCTTGTCAAAGGCCTTACTAAAGTCCATATAGACAACATCCACTGCTTTACCCTCGTCAATTTCCCTAGTAACCTCTTCAAAAAATTCAAGAAGATTAGTCAAACATGACCTTCCAGGCATAAATCCATGTTGACTGTTCCTAATTAGACCCTGTTTATCCAGATGCTTATATATATTATCTCTAAGTATCTTTTCCATTAATTTGCCCACCACTGAAGTCAAACTAACTGGTCTATAATTGCTCGGTTTACTCTTAGAACCCTTTTTAAACAATGGAACAACATGCGCAGTATGCCAATCCTCGGGGACTATTCCCGTTTCTAATGACATTTGAAATATTTCTGTCATAGCCCCAGCTATTTCTACACTAACTTCCCTCAATGTCCTAGGGAATATCCTGTCTAGACCTGGAGACTTATCCACTTTTATATTTTTCAAAAGTGTCAGTACTTTTACTTTGAAACTCATAGTTTCCCTTACCTCACATAATTCAATATCCTTCTCCCTGTTGAATACCGAAGAAAAGAAATTGTTCAATATTTCCCCCATCTCTTTTGGCTCTGCAGATAGCTGTCCACTCAGTCTCTCCAATGGACCAATTTTATCCCTTGTTATCCTTTTGCTATTAATATAGCTGTAGAAACCCTTTGGATTTACTTTCACCTTACTTGCCAAAGCAACCTCATATCTTCTTTTAGCTTTTCTAATTTCTTTCTTAAGATTATTTTTACATTCCTTATACTTCTCAAGCACCTCATTTACTTCATGCTGCCTACAATTATTGTAGATCTCCCTCTTTTTCCGGACAAGATGTCCAATTTCCCGTGAAAACCAGGGCTCTTTCCAATTTTTACTGGTTCCTTTCAACCGAACAGGAACATAAAGATTCTGTACTTAAAATTTCCCCTTTAAATGTGCTCCATTTCTCTTCTACATCTTTTCCATAAAACAAAATGTCCCAGTTCACTCCTTTTAAATCATCTCGCATCTTGTTAAAGTTAGCCTTTCTCCAATCAAAAATCTCAACCCTAGGCCCAGTTCTGTCCTTCTCCATAATTTTATTGAAACTAATGGTATTGTGATCACTGGACCCGAACTGCTCCCCAACGCATACCTCCGCCACCTGTCCCGTCTCATTTCCTAACAGGAGGTCCAGCACTGTCCCTCCTCTAGTAGGCACCTCTATGTATTGCTGCAAAAAACTATCCTGCACACATTTTACAAACTCCAAACCATCCAGCCCATTTACAGAATGGCAGGGTAATTTCTGGGGGGTCATTTTCAGAATGGCAGGCAGTGACTAGTGAGGTACCGCAAGGCTCAGTGCTGGGACCCCAGCTATTTACAATATATATTAATGATCTGGATGAGGGAATTGAATGCAACATCTCCAAGTTTGCGGATGACACAAAGCTGGGGGGCAGTGTTAGCTGTGAGGAGGATGCTAGGAGGCTGCAAGGTGACTTGGATAGGTTGGGTGAGTGGGCAAATGCATGGCTGATGCAGTATATTGTGGATCAATGTGAGGTTATCCACTTTGGCGGCAAAAACAGGAGGGTAGACTATTATCTGAATGGTGGCCGATTAGGAAAAGGGGAGATGCAACGAGACCTGGGTGTCATGGTACACCAGTCATTGAAAGTGGGCATGCAGGTGCAGCAGGCAGTGAAGAAAACAAATGGTATGTTGGCACTTATAGCAAAAGGATTTGAGCACAAGAGCAGGGAGGTTCTACTGCAGTTGTACAGGGTCTTGGTGAGGCCACACCTGGAGTATTGCATACAGTTTTGGTCTCCTAATCTGAGGAAAGACATTCTTGTTATAGACGGAGTACAGAGAAAGTTCACCGGACTGATTCCTGGGATGGCAGGACTTCCATATGAAGAAAGACTGGATAGACTCGGCTTGTACTCACTGGAATTTAGGAGATTGAGGGGGGATCTTATAGAGACTTACGGAATTCTTAAGGGTTGGACAGGCTAGATGCAGGAAGATTGTTCCCGATGTTGGGGAACTCCAGAACAAGGGGTCACAGTTTAAGGATAAGGGGGAAGTCTTTTAGAACCAAGATGTGAAGATCTTTTTTCACACAGAGAGTGGTGAATCTGGAATTCTCTGCCACAGAAGGTAGTTGAGGCCAGTTCATTAGCTATATTTAAGAGGGAGTTAGATGTGGCCCTTGTGGCTAAAGGGATCGGGGGGGTATGGAGAGAAGGCAGGTACAGGATACTGAGTTGGATGATCAGCCATGATCATATTGAATGGCGGTGGAGGCTCGAAGGGCCGAATGGCCTACTCCTGCACCTATTTTCTATGATTCTATGATTCATTTTCTGAACTAAATACTGAAAATTTTTGTAATACTCAGTAGGTCCAGCAGCATTTGTGATGAGTGTAGCAGAACTAACATTTCAAGTTATTCAGTCCATCAAAAGTAGATATTTTTGAAGATAATAAAGTTACCAGGTGTTGGGTGTGATTTGAATGCTGGGAATGTGAGATTTTTTTCGACTCTAATAAATAACTAATCTTTTTTCCCCTTATTTTACAAGATGCGTCAAAGGAGCCAGTTATTTAAATATCCCCACAGTTACAGTTCCTAGAATGTGTCATTAAAAAAAAATGAGTTTCATTCTTCTGAAATACTTGTTCTGGACCTGACAGATTATCATGTTCTCAACTTTATACAAAGACCTTCATTTTGCATCCAGTAAATATCTTTTCATTATTTTTCACAAAATAAAATAAGGTGATAATATTAACAAATGTTTCAATTACCCTATCTAATGCTTGTTTCATCCCCAAGACTAGTGAGTGATCATCAACCAATTTACACCCAGTTTCGAATTTTTAGGACAATGTCATCACAAATGTCCTCGTTCTTCAGAGAACGGGGTTTCCCCTCCCCCCACTATAGATGAGGCTTGCACCAGGGTCTCCTCCATACCCCGCAACACTGCCCTCTCTCCCCATTCCCCCACTCACAACAAGGGCCGAGTCCCCCTGCTCCTTACCTTTCACCCCACCAGCCAGTGCATACAACAGATAGTCCTCCGCCAGTTTCGCCACCTCCAACGTGACCCCTCCACTCGCCACATCTTCCCATCTCCCCCCCTGTCTGCCTTCCGCAAAGACCGCTCCCTCCGCAACTCCCTTGTCAATTCTTCCCTTCCCTTCCCTCCCGCTCCACTCCTTCCCCGGGCACTTTCCCTTGCAACCGCAAGAGATGCTACACTTGTCCCTTCACCTCCCCCATCCACTCCTTTCAGGGACCCAAGCAGTCATTCCAAGTCCGACAGAGGTTCACCTGCACCTCCTCCAACCTCATCTACTGCATCCGTTGCTCCAGATGCCAGTTGATCTACATCGGTGAGACCAAGCGGAGGCTGGGCGATCGTTTCGCCGAACACCTCCGCTCAGTCCGCAATAACCAACCCGACCTCCCGGTGGCTCAGCACTTCAACTCCCCCTCCCATTCCGTATCCGACCTCTCGGTCCTGGGCCTCCTCTACGGCCAGAGTGAGCAACACCGCAAGTTGGAGGAACAGCACCTCATATTCCGCTTGGGGAGTCCGCATCCTCTGGGCTTAAACATTGAATTTTCTCAAATCTGTTAACCCAGAATGCCCCCTCCCCTTCCCACCTCTCCCTCAGCCCTCGGGCCCTGACATTCCTTCTCCATCTCCCCCCCCCCTCCACCACCCCAGTCGCACTAGCTTCTCATTTTCACACCACAAACAGCTTACAATGGCCTGTTTCCTTTATCATCAATACTTTTTAGCATATGTTTCATTCATTGTTCTTTATCTCTCCACATCACTGTCTATATCTCTCGTTTCCCTGATCCCTGACCAGTCTGAAGAAGGGTCTCGACCCGAAACGTCGCCTATCTCCTTCGCTCCTTAGATGCTGCTGCACCCGCTGAGTTTCTCCAGCTTTTTGTGTTACCGTAGAATTTTATAAACTCGTACCTTGCACATCATGGTTACATACCTGGGGCCATTTCTATCCATTTTTGCTCCAGGTCCTCCCTGGAGTGTGACATGTTGCAGTATCTGTGGTAAGACCCGGTATACCTCTACAGATTTTGGCATCCCTTTCCCCTCAACACTTTGACCTTATCATAACTATTATATCCACGTCTCAGTGTTGTCAGTGAATAATCAGTCATTGTTGCAGGTGTTTACTGGAACACTCACCAGTAAACTACTCTGGACATTTGAAAGTGCAGGCAAGCAAAAGATCCCCACAGACATTTAGAGGAAAGGTAAGTTAATCTGTACATCGGACATGTTTTGGAGGTGTCCAGAGAATTATTGGTATCTGTGGGGAGTTTGTTAATACAATGGTTTTGTTGTGAACTTCACTATTAATTTTATGATTCCTCCCGAAGACGGTAGGCAAATAAATTAGAGTAAAACAACAATCTAGTGTTTTCCGAATTTAAAAAAAAATTGAATGTATGCATATAATATGAACTGATCAACTTGTATTTGTTTCATTTGAATAATAGCCATCAGCAATAATTGTGTGCCCTGGACAACAGAAGGCCCATTTTGTATGCCAAGTATTAAGCGACTTGACAAAGTTTTCACAACGGTTTAATCTATCTTTGGTTTTGGTTGGACAAGATCCAGAAGAAAGTAAGAAAATAAAGCTTGTCAAAGGATGTAAGTATATCATTTGTAACTGCTGGTTGATCTGTTTCTTCTTGCTAAGAAAAGAATAGCATATGGAATTTAATGTCCTCTGTCCTCTCTGAGCAACATAACCACATGGACAAGATATTTACAATATACATAAATTATTTGTATGAAGGGATTCAAAGTAACATTAGAACATTTGCAGATGACACAAAGCTGGGTGGCAGTGTGAACTGTGAGGAGGATGCTATGAGAATGCAGGGTGACTTGGACAGGTTGGGGGAGCGGGCAGATGCATGGCAGATGAAGTTTAATGTGGATAAATGTGAGGTTATCCGCTTTGGTATCAAAAGCAGAAAGGCAGATTACTATTTGAATGGCATCGTTGGGAAAAGGGGAAGTACAACGGGACCTGGGGGTCCTTGTTCATCAGTCTATGAAAGTAAGCATGCAGGTACAGCAGGCAATGAAGAATGACATGTTGGCCTTTATAACAAGAGGAGTCGAGTATAGGAGCAAAGAGGTCCTTCTGCAGTTGTACAGGGCCCTAGTGAAACCACACCTGGAGTTTTGTGTGAAGTTTTGGTCCCCTAATTTGAAGAAGGACATTCTTGCTATTGAGGGAGTGCAACGTAGGTTAACAAGGTTAATTCCCGGGATGGCGGGACTGTCATATGCTGAGAGAATGGAGCAGCTAGGCTTGTACACTCTGGAGTTTAGAAGGATGAGAGGGGATCATATTGAAACATATAAGATTGTTGAGGGTTTGGACACACTAGAGGCAGGAAACATATTCTTGATGTTGGGGGAGTACAGAACCAGGGGCCACAGTTTAAGAATAAGGGGTAAGCCATTTAGAACGGAGATGAGGAAACACTTTTTCTCACATTTGTGAAATTCCCTGCCACAGAGGGCAGTGGAGGCTAAATCACTGGATGGATTTAAGAGAGAGTTAGATAGAGCTCTAGGGGCTAGTGGAATCGAGGGCTATGGGGATAAGGCAGGCACGGGTTACTGGTTGGGAACGATCAGCCATGATCATAATGAATGACGGTGCTGGCTCGAAAAAGTAATCCTTCTAAACTCCAGTGAATACAAGCCGAGTCTTTTCAATCTTTCCTCATATCCCAGGGATCAATCTTGTGAACTTAAGCTGCACTGCCTCAATCACAAGGATGTCCTTCCCCCAAATTATCCTGATAATTCAGGTTTATTGTTAATGTAATATTGTATTGTCTTGAATTTACAGTATTTTCCCAACTGATTCCACATTGATTTTTGGTAGTATTTCCAACAAAATGTTTTGAATTGTATAGAGTTTAGTTTTAAAATGAAAAAAAAAACTGTTCACTGACAAAATTACATTTACATTCAATGTTGATACTATGTTTTAGTGAATGTAATTTTTCAGCAGCAGTTCCTTGTGAATACAATAGTTAATGTCTAATTTACAACTGAAAAATATAAATTAAATTGCAGGTGATGTAGTTGTTACCACTCCACACAGTCTTGTACGGGTCCTCAAAACACACTGCCTGTTTTTCATCAGACTTGGTCATTTAGTATTGGACGCAGTTGATGTGCTATTCGATAAAGCAATGGATGAAGTGAGTAGAGTCACAATTTTAACAAGGATCCACGTGTTGAAATGATTGATAGAACAATACCTTGGGCTTTTTGTAAACAAAAAGACTTGTATCTGGAATCCAAAATCTAAAATCGTCCTTTGGCATACAAACGATAAATAGGTCATGAAAGGAGAGGTGTGATTATATGAGAACCGCAACGATTATCATTGCCAGGAAGCAGAGGGAACGCCTGAAATATATTTGATTTATTTGTTTCTCAACTGATCAAGGAAGATGGTGCTATGAGAATCTCAGTGACGGGGAGATAGATGAGGTGAAAATCCTTTGTTATTATTTCAGATGTGGGTATCGCTGCCAATACCAATATTTTTATGTTTCAGATTTGTATGGATTTGTAAACATTACACACTGCAGCCACAGTGCAATTGTGGTGGAGGAATGAATGCTTAGGGAAATAGAAGGGTGCTAATCAAGCCAGCTGTTCTCGTTTGTGTCAAACTGCTTGCATTGTTGGGGATGGACTCATCATACAAGTGGGTTGCATTCCATCGTACCCTATGTTGATCCTTGTAGATGGTGAAAAGATTCAGTTGGGGTCTTGTCGTGTTAGAGATGATTTTTTTTTAATGAAAGGCTCAAAGTTCTGCTCCTGTGCTGCTTGTTCCAGATGGGAAGCTACGTATTGTCAATGGTAATCTATGAAGTTCAAACTGAAATACATTTTGAAATGTAATAATTGCTAATAATTAATAATTAATATTGCTTCAGGCAGAAACAAAAATAGAATAATTATACTGATTAACATTGAATCATAGGTGACTACTATCTTGCAACGCTTCAGGGAGGCTACTAATGTCCCAGAAAGACTGTCAACTCCACAACAGCTCATAGCTGTTGGAAAGCAGTGGAGAAAAGAAATGGAAATTTTGGTTAAGGAAAGTCTTAGTGATCCTTATGTTGTTATAGCATCCATGGAAGAAGCTGCACTTTATGGAAACGTACATCAGGTTCGTACCAGAGAAACCTATTCAGAATGGTTTGCCTCACTGTTGACAAATTATTTATTTTCAAAATTTTGGTCTCTGATATTGCAAGTTCTATATTATTCTGTGTTTTGTACTCCAACATGTTAAGGAGCAAACAAGAAAATAAAGTGTGCTTTTTTTGAAACTTTAGAAAACATAAAAAACGTGACAAGTCATATCTCAGCAGGGCCAGAAACAATATTGTAGGTATGTTGCAAAACTTACCTTGAGCAGCGCTGCAGTTCTGCCGCTCCCCCTGTGTGCGACTTTGGCGCCTTTCAGAGGGGGGCGGGCTTAAAGTGCCGTTTTTCAACAGGCAGGACAAATCGATCAATGTCGGGCGATTTGGTTGCAGAAGAAAAATCGCTCCGACATTTCATGAATGAAGGTATTTTTAAATTACTCTAAATTATTTATTAACTAGAGTAATTTAAAAATCACTTTCAAAAGCCGTGAGCACCGACAACCGGAAGGAGTTTGCGTAGGGGAGAAGAAAAGGTAAATAGTTTATTTTTATATTAAAAGTTGGTTTTTCAGGAGGCTTTAATAATATTTTCATGTTGCGAAATGGGGTCCCAAAAAATCTATGAACAAACAATATTTTTCCTCCCGACTTCACCACTAACCGCAACGTTCTAATCCACCGCATTCCACTAAATCCCACTCACTAGTTGATTTAAATGGCCATTAATTTACAGGAATCAAACACTAAATTCCTTCCATTTGGCCCAGAAATTCATGAAAATTAGATGTAAAATTATGTTATATTGTGGATTATTGTGTGAATGTTATTTGGACACTTAGGCAATTTAAAAAAAGTTTATCTTTTCTTAAGAAATGGATAGATGTTTAGATTTACTCATTGAATTTTGTAATTAGCTACAATTAGATAACTAACTAATTATATGCTTTAATTTCAGGTCATCCAAGTAAGATTGTTTCATATTTGTTTCAGAATGCTTCAATCTATAATAACTGAAAATTTCATTGAGTTCTCTTAATTTTTAATAAAGTTATGGGCTTTTAACTGATCCAGATCACAGCTTTTGAGTTGTCAATTGAAAGGCAATGGGGAGCAAGATGCTAATTTCAGAGTATGAAAATGGCCATAACTTTCTTAGTACTGAAGATATGAAAGTAAATTAGGTGTCAAATTAAACTTCTTTTTATGCTTTATCTGATGGGATAAATTGCAGACTTGATTTTTTAAATCTCAAAATTTTGTAACATTGCTAAATATTGTTGTTGCGGGGGGTGTGGTCGTGCGGGGGGGGGGGTGTGGCCGTGCGAGGGGGGGGCGCGGCTGGGGTGTGGGGTGTGTGGGCGTGCCGGGGGGGGGTGGTAGGTGGGGTGTGTGGCCGTGCCGGGGGGGGGGGGCGGCCGTGCGAGGGGGGGGGGGTGTGTGGCCTTGCGAGGGGGGGTGTGGCCGTGCAGGGGGGGGGGGATGGGTGGGGTGTGTGGCCGTGCCGGGGGGGCGGGGGGTGGTGGGTGGGGTGTGTGGCCGTGCCGGGGGGGGGGGGTGTGTGTGGCCGTGCGAGGGGGGGGTGTGTGGCCGTGCGAGGGGGGGTGTGGTCGTGCTAGGGTAGTTTGGCCGAAGAAGGTGAAACGCCTAGAGAACAAGACCCCCAAGGACAAGAACGATCCACCCATCCCGTCACCTCCCGTTAGGGAGTCTGCTATCCAGTCGGGGGCAGTGGGGATCGGGTGGGAGGAGGGGGTGCCACAGAGGAAGGTTGCTCAGGTGACCCCAGCGTCTGTGAGCTCCTCCCCATCGAAAAAGAGAAGGAGGAATCTCTCCAGGGAGGAGCGGAAGGGGGACGAACGGGAATCCTCCAGGGGGGAGGGGAGTACTGTGGTGGAGGAAGCTTTGCCTGAGCCAGATGCTTGCACCTTTACCGGGGTTGTGTAGTAGTTATTAGAATATTTGTAACATAGTTTGATGATTTTGTAACATATGGTGGTGGGTGTCACCACGGTTTTGTTGTTTTTGTTTTTGTATCGTTTTGAAATTAAATAATTTTTTGATACAACAAAAAGCTGGTCATGAAACTCATGGAACTGAGTCTCTGCACATCCCTCTGCAATTGGATCCTTGACTTCTCATCCAGCCCCCTGCTCTACTCCCTCTATACTCATGATTGTAACCGGACATAGTGCAAACTCCATTTTCAAGTTCGCTGACGACACCACTGTTGTGGGACGAATTACAGATGGTGATGAGTCTGAGTATAAAAGTGAGATTGACCGACTGACCATATGGTGCTAGCACAACAACCTGGCTCTCAATATCAACAAAACCAAAGAACTGATTGGGGACTTTGGAAGAGGAAGGTTGAGGACCCACAATCCAGCTTGCATCAATGGGACAATGGTGGAGAGAGTCAAAAATTCCTGGGCGTGCGTATTTCCGACGATCTTTCCTGGACCCAGAACGCTGATGCAATCATAAAGAAAGCACATCAGCTCCTCTACTTCCTGAGAATATTACGGAGATTTGGTATGTGGAAGCGGATTCTCTTGAACGAATACAGGTGCACAGTGGAGAGTATACTGACTGGTTGCATTGTGGCCTGGTTCGGCAACTTCAACGTCCAGGAGCGGAAAAGAGTGCAAAAAGTTATCATAGTCGCTGCCTCAAAAATGCAGCCAATATCATCAATGACCCGCACCATCCTGGCCACACACTTGTCTCACCACTGCCATCGGGAAGAAGGTACAGGAGCCTGTGAATTGTAATGTCCTGGTTCAAGAATAGCTTCTTCCCCATAGCCATCAGGCTATTAAACACTACAACCTCGTAAGCTGTGAATTACAATAGACTTATTATTATTATTGCACTGTTATTGGGGTTTTTCTGTGAGTTTTTGTTATATTATTTATTATGATTACATATTGTGTTGCGCTGCAGCAAGTAAGAATTTCATTGTTCACTGGGACACATGACAATAAAACACTCTTGATAAGGTGGAAGGTCAGTTCATTGAATATGTTCCGGAACGTATTCCCTCTCTCCATCTCCCTCTTTTTCTCTCTCTCATGGGAGATGTTTTGAACTATCTTTAATTAACTAAACTCTCTTTCACTCTTTTTCTCTTTCCCTTCCCCCTCTCTCACGAGAATTAGGAGTGTTGTGGAAGTGGATGTGCCCAGTACTATTTGCATTTCATGAATTTCATCAAAATATGTTTTTATTTGTAACGTTTTGTATAGCAATTGGAAAATAATATTTGGGAATTTTATTTGCAATAATGTTTCTTGATGATGTTTCTACATTAGATAGTGCAGCTTTGTCTAGACCATGAGAAAACATCGCAGTTATTGACCATATTGGACTTCACCTCTGAGGTTGTACAGAAGACTGTAATTTTTGCTAATTGTGCCGAGGAAGTGGATCATCTGTGTAAAGTAAGTAATGATGGTTACAATACATTTTGAGATGTTCTCAAGAATACAAAAATCAATTTATATGTAATTGCCACGTCAAATATAATGTACATCTTCGCGTGGCACGGACTGATAGTTGTTTAATAATTCAAAATTGCACACATTCTTTTGTTGCATCCAAACTAAATTGGAGAAAAAGTCCTTCATGAACATAGAAATGGAAACATTACATCACAGGAGCACGCCCTTTGTCACAACAGTGGGGTGCAGCAAGGCTCAGTGCTGGGACCCCAGCTATTTACAATATATATTAATGATTTGGATGAGGGAATTGAATGCAACATCTCGAAGTTTGCGGATGACACAAAGCTGGGGGGCAGTGTTAGCTGTGAGGAGGATGCTAGGAGGCTGCAAGGTGACTTGGATAGGTTGGGTGAGTGGGCAAATGCATGGCTGATGCAGTATAATGTGGGTAAATGTGAGGTTATCCACTTTGGTGGCAAAAACAGGAAAGTAGACTATTATTTGAATGGTGACCGATTAGGAAAAGGGGAGATGCAAGAAGACCTGGGTGTCATGGTACACCAGTCATTGAAAGTAGGCATGAAGGTGCAGCAGGCAGTGAAGAAAGCGAATGGTATGTTGGCATTCATAGCAAAAGGATTTGAGTACAAGAGCAGGGAGGTTCTACTGCAGTTGTACAGTGTCTTGGTGAGGCCACACCTGGACTTTTGTTTACAGTTTTGGTCTCCTAATCTGAGGAAAGACATTCTTGACATAGAGGGAGTACAGAGAAGGTTCGCCAGACTGATTCCAGGGATGGCAGGACTTCCATACGAGGAAAGACTGGATAGACTCGGCTCGTACTCGATGGAATTTAGAAGATTGAGGGGGGATCTCATAGAGACTTACAAAATTCTTAAGGGTTTGTACAGGATCGATGCAGGAAGATTGTTCTCGATGTTGGGGAAGTTCAGGACAAGGAGTCACAGTTTAAGGATAAGGGGGAAGTTTTTTAGGACCGAGATGAGAAAATCATTTTTCACACAGTGGTGAATTTGTGGAATTCTCTGCCACAGAAGGTAGTTGAGACTGGGTAACTGGGTAGTATAGCCAGTTCGTTGGCTATAATTAAGAGGGAGTTAGATGTGGCCCTTGTGGCTAAAGGGATCGGGGGTATGGAGAGAAGGCAGGTACAGGATACTGAGTTGGATGATCAGCCATGATCATATTGAATGGTGGTGCAGGCTCGAAGGGCCGAATGGCCTACTCCTGCAGCTATTTTCTATGTTTCTAACATGGTGGCTGCACCGAACATAATGACAAATGAAAGTAATCCCATCTACCTGCACATGATCAATATCCTTCTGTTCCCTGTTTATTTATGTGCCTATCTAAAAGTCTCTTAAACCCCGCTCTCATATCTCCACGAGCCCTGCAGTGCATTCCAACCACCATTTCTATGCCCTTACAATTTAACATATTTTCCCTGTTCCCCAAGACACAATGCTCAGGTTGGCTGGGGAACAGGGAAAATGAAGAAGGGTCTTGACTCGAAAGGTCCCCCATTCTCTCCAGAGATGCTGCTTGTCCTGCTGAATTACTCCACCATTTTGTGTCTATTTTCTCTCTGCAATAAAGTCTAATTTGTACCACGTCACTTTATCTTTTTCATGCATTTGTTTAATCATCACCTATCCCATATAAGGAGTAAACGGGTGGAATGAGCATAAACTATTTCGATCAAATGGTCTTTTACTGTAACATGTTCATTACAATTCAAGTTAATTTATTTTCCATTCAATTGCATTCTATTTTGGTCATTTTTGATCATCTTTGACTGACTGCAAAATGTGGATTTTTGCATTTCTCAATAAAATCATACCATTTTAATGAACCTTGAGACGTATTTTGGTGAAATACATTTGATACAAAATAAATGATTTCATTTGTAGGTGTTTGTGCAGGTTCAATACTGAATTACTGTATCTGGAATATTTACACCTGTGTGGATTTCTGGGCCACTCCATAGCTCGGATATCCTTGGACTTAAAAATAGTGTTTACTTGAATTCATTTTGGTCATAAATTCTAGGCTTTGGACAGCAATTCAAATTTCTGCGTCAAAGCCCATGAAGGAATAAGCTTGAGCCAAATAATGGAACAGTGGAATAATAAATTCAGCCCTGGCACACATGTAATATTAGGTATGTATTTTAATGTTTTCAAAATGTGCAGAGAATATATTCAATTTAAGTATGACCAATTAACTATTTTCATTAATGAAAATTTAAGTATGTTCATTAATGAAAATCTTTTTTACAAGTTGAAGGAAAAACAATATTTTTTATAAAAAATATTTTAAAAAAAAGAATGGATGGCCCAGATTGGTCATTGCTATGTCCTGCAGGTTTAAAAAGTTAATCCATTTACGAGAACAAATAAAATGTTGAATTATTACGTTATTGCAATATTCCATCAAGTTAACCTTTACATTTAAATGGGCATTACTTTTTTTGTTTGATACCTGATACCATGGAAGTGTATTGTACACAGTCACAACTTGGAAATGGTATGGTTTGGTGTTATTTTGTGTGCACAGCGATAAAGTGGAAACACCTTTGCAGACTAGTAAAGTAAATCAAACTTTGAGAGCAAAAGTGAAAGTAAACAGCATGCAGAATATGGTGTTCTGGCACAGCAAGTGCAGATTTATTTAAGTGCAATGACTACAATGAAATAGATTGGAAGATTGGTAATTCATCCTTGGCATATGATCAGTCCATTCAAGGGTCCGATAACAGTGGGGATGAAACTGTTCTTGAATCTGGTACATGCTTTCAAACCATTGTAATTTTCTTAGGGCTGCCAATATTGGCTGAGAGTTGGAAGTGATAAATTGTGAGACCAAGCCCAAGGGAGGGGGGGGGTAAGAGGAGGAGGGTGTCTCCCCTCCCATTGATACAGAACTTTTGCATTTTTCAGCTTGAAATTGTGTAATATGGTGCATACTGTAGCGAGTCTTTTAACTTACACTTGAATGCAATATATATGCTTTAAATTGGATTAGCTATGAATAAGGTTAGAGTAAGTTACATTCCTAATTACATTCCACAGAAGAGCCCAGGCTCTGATCCATACGTGCAGCACATGAATGATCTTAGTGTATTCATGCATGGAAATCAGATTATAATGAAACACTTGGCCCATGTTGACCAACCTGGGTCTCACTGCACACCTGGTACTACTCCTGGCCCTGACTCCAGTTGCATACCTTCTCTCATTCCTGTCCCTGAGTCCAGCCCGACACCTGGCCCCCTATTCTACCCTGATCATAGCTGCTTACCTGCTTAGGTTCCCAGTGCTGAACACACCCCTGGTTCCAGCTTTGACTGCACACCTAGTACTATTCCAGACCTTGACTCTGGATGCACACTTGGCCTTGCACATAGCCCCTTTGCACTGACAATATATCTGGCCCACACATAAAGACCCATATCTGACCCCCTGGACTTAACCTATTACGTTCAAGTCCACAGGTGCTTAGTTAATGCAGTAATCCTTTATGGGGCACTTCACAGACCAAATTATGGAGAACAAAATTTGCTACATTCATTGGCTTCCATGTTATCTAACATGCTAGTCACTTTGTCAAAGAAGTCATCAATTGGTTGAACACAATTCGCATCCATAAAATTATACTCACTCAGCTGTATAAGTATTCTGATACCATTTCTTTCATTTTCGTAATAAACTGTCCTGAAGTCATCAGGCTAATTACAAATCAATAACATTAGCCAACTCTGACACATGAAGTGCTGAGCATTGGGATCCAAACATCATGGACAACTGGCCTCAGTTCCCCGCTCACATCTGGCAGTGTTCTCCATTTGAACCAGGGGCCGCGGAGCATTTTTGAAAGTGGGGAGGCTGAGCGATCACTGATCACTGGCCTTGGGGGTACCCAGTGAGGGAGTGGAGCAACAGAGTGGGGAGAGGGTGTGGAAGAAGGGTGTCCCCCCTCCCAGGATAGGAACTTTTAGAAATTTGATGTATTAAAATCATGTTTTAGTGCATTGTAGAAGTTTGATTTCAATGTTTTTTGTATGAAGTATTTTTAAGAGGTGACTTTTTAAGGGGTAACTTTAACCACACAAAGGGTGGTGTGTGGTTGGAACAAGCTGCAAAAGGAGGTAGTTGAGGCAGAGACATTTAAGAAACAGTTAGACTGATACATGGTAGCGTAGCTGGGACATGTTGGCGGGTGTGGGCAAGTTGTGCTGAAGGGCCTGTTTTCACACTGTATCACTCTATGACCACATTATACCTCCACCATGCATGAATGCTTCAAAATCAAGTGATCGAGTTTTATTGCCATATACTCAAGCATAGAAACGTAGAAAATAGGTGCAGGAATAGGCCATCAGCCCTTCGAGCCAGCACTGCTATTTAATATGATCATGGCTATTCATCTAGAATCAGTACCTCTTTCCTGTTTTTCCCCCATATCCCTTGATTTCGTGAGCTAAATGCAACTCTCTCTTGAAAACATCCAGTGAATTGGCCTGCACCGCCTTCTGTGGCAGAGAATTCCACAGATTCAGAATCAGAATGCCTTTTATTGTTACTATACACATGTACAATGAGATTAAAAGCTGCTCCTACTCAGTGCAAAACAAAACAAAAAAGGGGGGGGGGGGGATAAGGTGCACATTTTCTGCAGCGCTATATACATATCAAAGACAATGGATAAATAGAATGGATAAATAGGATTCCTATATCCAGTATGGGTTATTGCACATATTGGAAATTACAGTTACAGTACAAATTACAGTAGGTGGCTAGATGAAAGTCTGGGGGTTAGGCTGTGAAGTCACTGCATGTGTGAGTTCAGGGAGATAATGGATTTTGGGAAGAAACTGTTCTTGAGTCTATTTGTCCTTGTGCTGATGCACCTGTAGCGCCTCCCTGAGGGTAGCAGGTTGAACAGGCCAAATGCAGGATGGGAGCTGTCCTTGATAATGTTCTTCGCCCTGCTGAGGCAGCGGGAGGTGTAAATGTCCATCAGAGAGGGGAGAGGGCAGCCGATGATCTTCTGTGCTGCCCTAACTACCCTCTGAAGCCTCTCCCTGTCTGCCATGGTGCAGCTGCCGTACCATGCTGTAATGCAGTATGTCAACAGGCTCTCAATGGACGAGCGGTAGAAGGTCAACAGCAGGTTGGAGTCCAGGTTGTGCTTCCTGAGGACCCTCAGGAAGTGCAGCCGCTGCTGAGCCTTCTTGATGACCGCTGTGATCTTGTCTGTCCAGGAGATGTCAGCGGAGATAAGGACGCCGAGAAACCGGAAGATGTGGACCCTCTCCACACACTCGCCGTTGATGTACAAGGGGGCTAAGTCGGTGCTGTGCCTCCTGAAGTCGACAATGAACTCTTTGGTTTTCTTGGTGTTCAGAGTCAGGTTGTTTTCTGAGCACCAGGCTGTCAACTTCAGGACTTCCTCTCTGTGGGCTGCCTCATCTCCCCTTGAGATGAGTCCGACTACTGTAGTGTTGTCAGCAAACTTGACGATTCGGTTGTTGTTGTGGGCCGGAATACAGTCGTGGGCGTAGAGACAGTATAGGAGGGGGCTTAGCACACAGACCTGCGGGGAGCCGGTACTCAACATGCGAGTGGAGGAGAGGTGGGGACTGAGTCTCACAGTCTGGGGCCGGTTGGTGAGGAAGTCCTTTATCCAGGCACATGTGAGAGTGGGGAGGCCGAGAGTGAGCAGTTTGTCGATGAGCCAAACTCTCTGTGTGAAGAAAGTTTTTCCTCATCTCAGTCCTAACTGGCCCCCCTTTTATTCTTAAACTGTGACCCCTGGTTCTGAACTCCCCCAACATC